>VMKM01001669.1:0-121102 GCA_008360985.2 Macquaria ambigua | reverse complement strand
AAAAATAATGTAAAAAAATCCAAACGCTGAAGCTAATTCTACTGCTTTTCTTTTTTGTAAATTAGCACTCTGGAAAACATCACACACACACACACACACACACAGATCTTTGGAGACTTACTCAAAGCCGGGCTGGGAGTCTTAACGGTGTCATCTGTGAGAAGAAAAACTACAATTCATCACAAGATCCTGGTAATTGAATAAAATCATGTACAAGGTAACACACACAGACACACACACACACACACACACACACATATAGTGAGAGAGATAACAAGACACAGGGGAGGACATGAGCAACAGAGGGACTGAAGAAACTAAGCAAATTAAAAGAGCTTTCAGGAGAAACAGCACTCATTAAAGAGAAGGAGAGAAAACAGAAAAGCACCATCTGTCAAACATCTGGGGTGTGTGTGTGTGTTTGTGTGCAACAAGTCGAAGGAACATTTACTACTGCAAAAATTAATTACCATCACACTCATACTACACAGTGTGACACTGACATGCGTAAAATACTAAACCATAATACTGCTGCCATGGCTACCGCTAATAATACACTATTTAAGCAGCACATTTTCCAAATAATGTTACAAAACACTTCACAGAGGAGATCAGCAAGATAAAAACAGAGCAAGACAAGTATTTAAACAATAGAAACACTGAAATAAACTGTAAGAAAAATGCTTCAAAGAGCAGAGACAGATGTATACGGGTAAAACGTTTAACAGGGCTGCAACTAATTATTTTCATCAATGATTAGTCTGCCAATTACTTTCTCAATTAATCGATTCATTATTTAGTCTAATAAAAATACTGACAAAATGTCCATCACAATTTCTCAGAGTCTAAGATGACGTCTTCAAATGCGATATTCAGTTTACAGTGAAATCAAACAGAGAAAAGTAAAATCTTTACATTTCAGAAGCTGCAAACAGAGAATCTTTGACAGTTTTGCTTTAAAAAATGACTGAAATGATTATCAATTATCAAAATAGTTGCAGATTAATTTTCTGCTGATTGACTAATCGATTAATTGGCTATTTGTTTCAGCTCTAGTTTTTAATCTGGACTGAGGAGAGTATAGCAGATATTTCAGGATCAATACTGTGATTTTGAAAACTGGGATGATGTCAGAGTACATCTGGGCTTTATTGTGAAATCATAAAATAAAAACAACAGGAAGTCCGTATAAGGACACAAAGTTACATGTTCCCTTGTATTATTCATCCTAAAAGCCTCATTGAAGTTATTTCTGAGCTTGCACTCCAATTAGTATCCAACACATTTACGGCCTATTTGTGCTCAGCTTGTCTAAATACCAGGTGTACCAACATGTCAGCTCTAATTAAATGCCAATGTGTTTCTTCACACCTTTCCTTGAGGGAAACGGGTCCAAATGTCAAAACTTTCCAGCTGACAGGACAAACAACAAAACAAAAACTGTAAAACAGTCCTGGACAGATTAAAGGGACCATAATGCCATTTGAACCAGTAAAATCTGGTAACCAGCCACACATCTTTACCTGTCTCCACTCTTTTCCCTTGTGTCTCCGTAGCAACGGAGGTGCCACATCCCATGATGACCAACAAGGAGGTCCCGGGGTCACATCAGTCAGTGGGTCACATCTGGCTGGTGGCAGGCTGCCATGACACTGAAAAATAAGAACACCACTGTTGTCATGCTGCATCAGCCAGAGGTTGAAACACAGACACCTAGAAACACACCTGCAGGGGTTAGAATTGATTCTGTAATCAAGCTACAGATATAAAGTCAAAAATGATCGAATTAGTGGAAAAAATTGGGGTAAAGGCTCAAAGCAGTTTTCCTTCCAGCTCATTTCAACTCTTTAAGGATGGTCCTCAAATGTGCATGAAACTTAGGCTTTAATGTACAACCTAACAACACATAGGCCTATGGAACAATTACAAAGCCTAAAATTAAAATTAAGCTTGTAAATGGCTGCTAATCACGCTTCAGCACTCTCAAACAGCCCGTGCTTTCAACAGACCAGGGAACAAATAAAACTAAAAGGAAAATGTTGGTTATTGCGCATCATTTTCCTACATGTTCACACAGCATCATATTCGAAAGACGTGCTTATTTTACGCATCCGTAGCAAGTAAATAATCAATAAGTGTTTGTTTTTGATGGTTCCTACCTGCAGCTTGTATCCGCGCGATCCGGAAATCATGAATGGGACACACAATCCATGTGATGCTCAGAACAACTTGCATCGAAACTGCAGACAAAAAGGTTGCGCTACATGTCCTCTAAACGACTGTTAAGAGAAGGTTTGAGTGTAAAAGATAACAGCGGTGACAGAGGAGCTGTGGACGCGGCAGGAGCTGCTGCCGCAGGAGAAGACGAGAGCGCACAGAGAGGAGGCGGAGGCATCACCAGGTGGATTGAACCACAACACAGAAGGGAGGGCCCCGCTGTTCCTCCTTAAAAGACCTTTGAAATCGTTTTTAAGATGATTTCCCCCATGGCTCAGTTCACTCGTTCCAATTACTTTTGTATCCCATGTATCTTGCGAAATTCTGACAAGGAGCCTGTTCACACTTTGGTTCTTGACAAGATGTTATGACTGGAACTATAGCCATGAAAGTGACTAGATTATTGTGGTCCTCAGAGGATGAACTCTAATTACCTTTAACTCTGGTACCACCCTCAGGCTCATTATATCAAGTTTTATTTTTAATCCCAAATGTGTTTTCTGGTGTGTGAGAAGCCCTTTAATGGTTGTTTAGATATTTAGTCTTATTTAAGACAGAGACACACACCCAAATCCAGAGTCAACATCCACATATGTGGGGAAAGTAATTAAGTAACCTAATTATGAATTTTAAATTTACAACAAAACTAATTGAGACACATACCAAACTAGAGGTTGAGGTTTGAGAGGAACCGAACAACTTGACAGCAAGCAAGGACAGATGTGAGCAACTGACGTTTGAGTTTACATTTAAACAAGCAGTATAGGGCTCACGTTAAAGCACTCCCATTTTTTTTGCAGTAGTTTGTTTTGAAAGCAGCTCAGACCTTGACCTGGAAGGGAGAGCTCACTTTCAACCTCAATTTTTAATTTGTCTAAAAGATTGAAAATAGCCAGATAAGGTGCATCCTACTTAAGCATGTTTGCCAAAAAAGGTAAAATTACACCATTTCAAGTGCACTAAATCTGAGAGATGCAAGCCTCTTAAAATTTTTAAGATTTCAAATTGTAAAACTTGAATTTAACACACAATTTGTCATTAATAATCTTTCATAAATATTCGACTACAACTTACTTCCAGGGATGAGCACTTAATGTTATTACTTACTGACTTGTAACCATGCAAAACTTGCATCTTTCATAAAAGGCAACAGATTAAAAATTAAAATAGTCTTTAATGATACAGTTAATAAAATTCTTGTATATATCAAGTCCAGCTCTTCATGCAGCAGCTCTCGTGTGAATCCTCCGTTGTACCAGTGTGACAGCAGCAGTGATCTCCTGCAGAGTGATGACTTTTAGTCTGTTGGTTTTTGACAGCCGGGAAGCCTCCGAGCTCACCAGTCTGAGCAGGACTGGTTTGGGAAAACTGAGCCGACTGGCCAGGAAGTCTGGATTCCTCATCCCAGCTGGACCGACCTGCAGGAGAGATGAAAAGTCAAAGGAGGTTTTGAGTAGACCAGAAGCCTCATGGTTTTAATCAAAACCAATGTAACCTTCACAGTCTACTGGGAAAGACAGGATTTTTTTTTTACCTACTGTAACGTTAAAAACAAGAATTTTTGGTCAACTTTTTAAACACCACATGTCCACTCAAGTTACTGCTTTTGCTGCAGTTCTAACCTCTTTATGAGCTCTGTAGATGAGAGTGGAGTGAGCTCGAATCCTCCTCTTTGTTTGTGAAGGAAACCTGCGTATCGCTCGGGCAGGAGTTTTCATTTCGCTGTTTAGTTGAGTCAGAAACACACTCACAACAATAAACCAAGTGATTAAATTTACAGCAGCCTTTTCAGAAGGCCACCAGGAAGGAGAGCAGGATAGAAAAGAGTGTGTGAGGAGTGAAAAAAAATGACATTTTAATGAACACAAATTGAAAACAGCTTTGCTTAATTAGGCTTAATTACTTTCACCCACCAGACTGTGAAACCCTCAGTGTGATTTAGCCTGAGTATCAGTACAGAGAAAAGTCAAATATAAACAGGACCATGACTGTCCATTATTTTGTCTTAAACATCACAGCAGGTGATGACACCCAGCCATTTTAAAGCCATTTTTATGACCTACAATACTCCAAAACTTATAAAATAATAAAAAAAAATAATAAACACACAATGTCTGTATTTTAAATCCCACTTATTCCACCTTAGTGAACGAGATTACAGTATGATTATATGAGAATTTCCCCTCCTACATGCCTGGAAATCTGCTGTGGTTCAATTTTATATTAAAATTAACATGATAATGCAGCACACAACATACGAGGAGAGCCATACATTCACCTAAAAGTAGACCTTCTGGTCAATCATATGGATCACAAGGCCCAGCATAAGCCATCGCCACCCTCCAGCCCCTTCTCTCTCACTCTCTTGCACACACACACACACACACGGATGCTCACGCACACAACCCGAATCTGTCACATGACCGATTGACCACACTGGCTTTTATTTTTTTCTGCAGGATTTTTGACTTGACCCCTGTGACTGTGCACTTATTTCCAGAATGTATGTTGGTGCTGGTGGTCGTTGATGGTGAACAGCTGTAGGATGGGCTTTGTCAGATAAGGACGGCATTAGGTAAGGCCATTAGTGTCCTGTGGATTATTGTAATCCAGCCTCTCTGTCACTTGCTTGGCTTGGTTGCTCAGTCTACAGTCGGTCGGTTGGAAGATGGCTTTCAACGAGCAGCGTTTCCTGCTGGCCCTGCTTCTTCTGGGCGCTGACGGTATGATTTCACTCTTACACCATGGTCCTTGTGAACCCATAATCTGTGTGATTTAACCGTAAGGTCAGAAATCTTTGAACAGTTAAATCGCCTCAAACTGGACAACATGTTGAAGAAAAACCTCTGAAACTCTGATCTCAAAGGACAAACTGATTCCTAACTGAGAATTTGACAAATATAGCAGATTTCCTCAGTAATCCTTTAGATTATCATCCTGTTATTTCTTTGGTGGCATTGTACTTGGTTCTCTGTGTCTGTGTTGTGTTTATTTACCTTTTCTTAATGTGGTTAAATTGACAGATTGATGCACAGATTTTGTTTGCTACAATGGGTGACTACTGGGTCCTAACAGTCTTTTTTTTTTCCTCCTCTGTGCTTCGTTGGCTGGCTGGCGTTTGTTTTCTGTCCATCTGCCTGAACAGTGTTCATCAGCATTCATGCTCAAGAGGTACGAAGAAACCTCAGCAAAATGTCAGAGGTGATTTAACTCTTAGAGCGTTAAAATCAGCAGCATTTGCATAATTTTTTAAAAAACAGATCAGCCACACCAGAGACATGTCAGCTTGGAGTTTAGCTATCTATCTCCAGCTGACATTGGTCAATGTCAAATGATTTCCATTGAAAAAACACTGTAAATCTGCTGTTATGAGGTGTCTCTGAATTGTATTTTTGCAAACCAGCTGTATTTTAAAAGAACGGTATTTACATTTTTGATATTTCTGAGGACACTATTTTGGATTGCATCTATTAAATGTTGTTTATGTGTGTTTATATGAGGTGGGAGTGTCTGAGGCGTGGACCAGCAGGTCTTGCAAATGTGATTGTGAAGGAGGAGAGTCCCCGACTGAGTTTTCCTCCATTGGGACTGGCTCTTCCATGGTGCAAGGAATTGACTGCATGCCAGGTAAGAACCATCAAATACAGTCCTGTGACTTTCTTAAAAAATAATACACCCATTCATTAGTGCAAAAGAAATGGTTTTCATTTAGTGCACTTAAATCTTAAACTGAAGTTTTGTCCAAGTGATGCTGACCACACAATGAGCACGGATTTTCTAATCTCTAATGAGGCCACTCTTTGACCTACTAATTAAGTGACTTTTGTTGATTAGATTATCAAATTGAATCATTAAACTAATAATAGTACTTGTAACGAGGAGTCAATTGTGATGGCAGAGTTAGATTCAGATAATGAACATGCAAAGCTGTGAGCAGACTGAGAGAGTGGACGAGGACAAGAATCATATGCTGTATGTCCGACTGTTTAACCTGCTGGAAATTTGGGACACAACTCAGCAGGTCTGCAACTAATGATTCTCGTTTATTATCAATTAATCTGCCAAATATTTTTTCAAATTATGGATTCATCATTTTGTTTATGAAATCCAAAGAAAGTCACTTTACTATAATATAAATAAAGCTGCAAATCTTCGCAGTTTAGAGGCTTTTAGCTTGAGATTTTTAACAAGTTGTTGACTATCAAAATAGTTGCCAGTTAAATTCCCGTCGATGTATTTAAGCTCTACAATGCAGATGGATGGAAAGTGTGTGTGTGTGTGTGTGTGTGATAGAGACAGAGAGAAGGGGGATCTCTATATGTACAAGTACATGCATGAGTGCATTAGACTCCAGATTTGACGCAGCAGGGTGGACATGCTCCACTGGACATCCTCGGAGAAGGTGATGCAGATGGAGCCGTGAAAAGAAACAGAAATACCTCCTCAAAGGCTGCACAATCCTCTAAATGCATTATTTCAGTAATAGAAGATGTGGATCTGCATCTGGATCTTAATCTGCATCAAAATACACACAAAAGACAGATATAGACAGTCATGGGATACATGTGGCAGATTTTTTGTGTAGCAGGTCATGTTCAAAAATGCTCAAAGATGTTCTGTCTCACAGTGTTAACTGTGGACCTGCATGGATCCAGATGTGAAACCAAAAACTACTCACGTGGTTGACAATGAAAGTTAATTCTTGACCTTGGAAACAGCAGTTAACAAAATAATCTCACCGCAACGTCCAATCATATTCATCAGCAGATGGAAATCTCAATTTTTCTGATCACTTTAAGGACTTGGCCTGGGGTTTAACTTTCCACCACATCTCTGTGAAATCTGCAAACCTGTTTCTGAGATCTCTTGCAGACACACAAACAAACAAAAAGGACTGATGGCAGCCTCATTGGGCCTGAAATGTAAAGATCAGACTTGAGTCACATCAGGCTCGAAGAGAAGACAAAGGCACAATTGGTGTACAGTGAAAGGGTTTTCCTCAGTGAATCAACATGTGTCGACTGAGCCACAAATCACATGGCAACCGGTGACGGAGAGGAGAAAGGATAATCATTATCTCAGATTACGGGGCTCTTAATAGACTGTGCCAATTGCACAATCACAAAAACCAGTTATTATGAGGACATGGACCTGGTGATGATGAATGATGAGTGAGACGGACTTTCCAGCTCGGCCTCAGACTTTATTCCACCCCAGTTTCCTCGTGTCTCACCTCTTGTTTTTTTCCATTAATTCAGCCATCTGAATAGCTTTCACTTATCTCCTGACTCACACAGGCGCTGCTGCTGCTGCTGCTGCTGCTGCTGCTGCTGTATGCGTTGTGATACTGGGATTAGACAGGATGTGACCCTGTGCCAGATAGACTTAAACCAGTAGTAAACAAAAGTGCAGCAGGTTTCTGCTCCATGCATCCACAGCTGAGGTTTTTTCAGAAACTTTAGGGGAAAAAAAACTCACTCATGTGCAGCTATTCATATTTATGTAATGTATATTTACCAAGTCAATAAAGCACTTGCTCTCGTGTTTTTAGTGGAAGTGAAAGGGCAGATTGACAGATCAAAACATGGGAACAACGCGTAGCTAAAGCTGTGGAGAGTAGAACATGGCCATCTGTCCACCTGCCGCCCTAATGGACATCGCTGATCTCTCACTGTGGAGAATTAAACTGCAGGCTTTTAGGATGGGATATGGGTCACACTGGGGCTGCTAACGGCAGGGGCTTTGGGAGCGGGAGGGTGTGAGGATGGGAGTCGGCAGGGGTGAGAATGGAGAGAGAGGAAAGGATAGAGAGATGGAGAGTTAAGCATGTACTGCAGAAAGGCTTAGTGATGATCATTTGCTGGTCACATTTCAGTGTTTTAATGCTTAGCTGCTGGCAGATGTGTTCGTGTTCTCCTCTATCGGGGTGGTGACCTAGAGATCCATGTAGCCAGGAGGTCTTTAAGTAAAAAAAACAATAATATTAACTGAAATAACAAATGAGATTTAAATTAAAACTTCTGTTATAACTTTGTCTCTGATTATCCTGCAGAGTGTCCGTACCACAAGCCTCTGGGCTTCGAGGCCGGATCAGTGGATCCGGACCAGATCACCTGCTCCAACCAGGACCAGTACACCGGCTGGTTCTCCTCATGGCTCCCGAGCAGGGCCCAGCTCAACGGTCAGGGCTTCGGGTAGGTACAGGCCAACAAGTAGACTTTTCTGTCCACAAAAAATGTACATTAGTAATAGTAAACAAAACATAAGCAGAGTGTTATAGCTGCGTGTATTTTTAATCTCTAGCAGTGATTGCTGAGATTTGTTTTCATTTTAATTCACAAAATGTTGCCTTTGCCAGAGACGGTTGGCTGTTCTGTCTCAGGGAAAAAGACCCTAATAAACAAATGTCTGGGCGCTTGCCATCTGTGACGAACAGTATTAGAAGAAATGCACTCAAAGAAAATGTAACCCATCTCTCATTACATAAGGTGCATTTGGTAAGGTCGACATGCCAATATGTTCTTGCTTAAAAACATAAAAATATAAATAAGACAGGCAATGCAAGGATATATACCGGTATGCTAAATGAAACTGTTGACTCTAAAGGAGCTGTTATACTCAGTATAGGTTTTCTGTTTTCCTCTAATATTATGAAACACAATGGACTTGTGTTATGCACCAGGATGGGAACTGAACCTCAATCCTAGATCATTTATTCTATTAAAACCCCCTGAAGATCATGTGTTTTCTGACCTCCAGTGGTTTAACTTCTCACCTGCCTGCAGTGATGTACAGGTGTACCCTTCAAGACTCCACGACGTCACTATTTGGTGTGATTGCATGTGACAAAGAGCACACTTCTGACCACACCCAACCCCACCACTGCTGGGTGTGGTCAGAGAGGTGAAACCAGAGAGGGCAGCAAAACATTGCTTTTTAGCCTGACATTAAGTTAACGCTATATTTTTAAGTCCAGTTTCTTTCAATTTCTTTCTTTAAGAAAATACTTCCAATATCAAGCAAAAAAAAAGAAAAGAAAACCCTACAGTATGTATTTCAAAATGGTCAATATACAAAATACTTTTTGAGTACAGACAAAAAAAGGTAAAAGAAAGTATCCATTAGTATCAAAAACTGTCAAATACCCAAAATTAACAGGTCAGATTCTTAATCTTGTTTTGTTGTTTTTACATTTTGCCTTTATTTGACAGCCAGAATGGACATGCAACAGAAGTCCCCTGGCTGAACCGTGGACATTGCAGTTATGTGGTATTAACCATTAGGCTGCCAGGGCGCCTCCAGATTCTCTGTCTCGTTTAGTTATTCTTTGATCAGATATTTCCTGAAAAGTACCGTTTTGATATCATTACCAAAGCAACAGGTCTTTTTCACAGAAGACATTTTGACATGTCAGAATAGGAAAAACAATATATAATGTAAATAAATAAATATTATGTAAATGAAGGCTGAATCTTGTTTTGTTGCATAGTTTTAGGGGCACTTTAATAGAACAAAGCCATCGTTAATGCTATTAGTAACACCTACTATGACAAGTCAAAATGTCTGCTGTGAAAAAGGCCAATAACCAGCTCTAGTTATTCATCTTTTCTCTTTTAATTGGCTCTATCTCTGTTATCGGCTCTAAGAAAACACTGAACCATTGTCCATGTGTGCATGTGTTGTAAACCAGCTGCATTATATCCAGTGTTTGTGTTTCTCCTCCAGGTGCGCCTGGCTGTCTAAGTTCCAGGACAACAGTCAGTGGCTGCAGATTGACCTGAGGGAGGTGAAGGTGGTGTCAGGGATCCTCACTCAGGGCCGCTGTGACGCTGACGAGTGGATCACCAAGTACAGCGTTCAGTACCGCACAGACGAAAAACTCAACTGGATCTATTACAAAGACCAGACTGGAAACAACAGGGTCAGTTGAACCCAGTCAAAACTAAAAAACCCACTATAGAGTATATGTGACAAACAAAACGTGACGCTTGAGGTAACATCACAGACACCACTGGTCTTATTTTGACAAAACTCGAAAGGACGATAAGTCTTGACAAACAGTTCTGCCATTTAAAATCATTACACTGATTGGCCTGATAGTGATGTCATAATCAATTAAAAAAGTTCACATTTTAAACTTTTACAGGCTGTTGCTCTTTTATTTTTGTGACAAAAATATGATGAAATCTGATCTGATGAAGATCTGTTATCATCTTGTTAATGATGGCTTGAACAGTGAAGACATCAAAAACATGTCTACGTTTTATAGATAGAAACATTTACATACATACATTTATTATAATTTATTTTAAGAAATTTGAATGTGTTACCGAACAATGTCTTTTATTTTTGATGTTTCACCTACGATGCTCTCTTGTACAGATTAATTAGTTGATTGACAGAAAATTGGTTGCCAACAGTTTGGATAACTGAATAATCGTCAGTCATTGATCAAGTAAAAATGCCAAAATTTTGCAGGTTCCAGCTTCTCAAAAGTGAGAATAAACTGCTTTTCTTTACTTCATATGATTGTAAATCGAATCTAATTTTGGTTTTGGCCTGTTGTTCTGACAATACCAACAATTTGAAGATGTCACCTTGACCTTGCAATTGTGCATTTTATAGATTCAAAAACTACTTGATTATTCGAAAAAAAATGATTGCAGCATAATCGCAAAAACAGCATATTCAGTCAGTATTAGTGGCAGTCTAAACTAATCCGTCCTGACCTTTCACTCCTCTCTCCTCAGGTGTTTTACGGAAACTCCGACCGCTCCTCGTCTGTGCAGAACCTCCTGCGGCCGCCCATCGTGGCACGCTACATCCGCATCCTCCCCCTCGGATGGCACACACGCATCGCTCTACGCCTGGAGCTGCTGCTCTGCATGAACAAATGCATGTGAACCTTTCCTCCTGCCGTCCCCGAGGCCTTGTCCCAAAGCTTCATCTATACCTAAAGCCCCATCGTCCGAGTGTGTGGTTCGTTATTATTATATCCACAGATTTTGCCCCCTCCAGCTACAAAACCACAAGTTGAGACTAAAATATTCTGTTTAAAACCTTTTTAAAATACACACAACAGTTTGACTTATGTGATTTCATTAAAATATTTGTTTGATGTGCCCAGTGAGCTTTCATGCACTCCACTCTCCATTGTCTCACACTGGGGGCTTTAATTTGGTGAGTTCTCAATAGATTGTTTCATTTGCAATGAAATGGCATAAATTCAAAGCAATAATTAGGCATTGAGAGGGAGAGGCAGCGTTGCTATGGAGGTTGTATCCACCGGTCTGAGACAAGCTCTTCCAAAACATTTATGTCCTTCTGTGACAGGTCTATGAAATTCTGTCTGCTTCTCCTGATATTTAATGGTAAACAGGGAATTTACGGTTCGGCACCTCTCAGTCAGTCTCTCCTCCTTATTTTCCTTAAAGAATAAGGATGGTGAGATTCCACATTTTACATCTTACTGTCAACAAATCCCACGAAAAGACCAAAAACCAACAATGAACTGATCCTCCCAACAATGATGGTTTGTGTGGCCAAAGCTTGATATATTTTTATTATTCCCAAAAACATTTAAAAACACATCAGTGAGCCACACTATTGCACTGGGTGACATGTTCCTTCACTGCAAAGAACGTGGGCTTTGTAGTTTATTTTGAGTCAATAATATATACACCACCCTGCTGCTCTAAATATTAAATGGTTCAATCTGTATCAAACATGTATTAATCCACAGCTGAAAATAGTCCCCGACAAAAGCACTGTTTACTCCTGTTTGAGTAATGTTTGCTAAAAACTACAGTGCCCAGCTGTTTTAGGAAATTACGTTTTAAAATATAAAAGTTTGTCATCCCCTTTTTAAAAAAAGACTTTCATCTTCAGTATGAACAAAAATAGTCTAATAGTCTAAGGGCTGAGTGCCACAGACAGGATAGAGAAGCCAGAAAGTATTGAGAAAAGGACTAACACATTGTGTATTTCTGTATTTTCACAGGATTTGTTGATGAAAAATGTGGACTAATTCCACGCTTTTTCTTTAAATATCTCTGTGATTTCACTTCCTGTTTTCCCTTTTTTTTTTTTTTGTAAACACTCAACATTTTTATATCAGGCACTAAAAATAACACTCTTCAGTGCTATATAAAGATCGAGGGATGGAAACGTCACTCATATTCAGATGTGGTTTTGTACTGTGCTTAACTCCTGATTTTTTTCTGCCACATTTCAATTCAGTTTCCCATGGTGCTTTGGGGATACATAGCAGAGTTTTATTTACTCTGAATGTGTGTCCTTTATTGTATCTTTAAACTATTCCCTTGATTAAATTAATACTTGTATCATGTCTGTTCCCATGCTGTGTCTGTCTGTGCTACAAAACAAACACCTGAGCCGTTCAAAAATGTACAGTTGGCTTTTATTATGAGACCCTATCATTTTTAAAGTAGAATGGTCAGTATAGATACACTCTATTATTTCTATTTACACCCTGTAAGAAGTGGGAAACAGCTTAATGGGAAAAAAAAGAACTGATGTTTTAGGATACACATTCATATTTGTGAACACCTCAGTTCTCAGTGTATGTGACTTACTGGTGGTTGAAGCCTCCATTTCCATGTTGAGTCAGTAAGCTAATCTAAGGCTTCGGGTCACTGGCAAGGCAAGCTTTGTCATCACTCTGTCCCATTAATGATATAGACAAACCCATGTCATTTACAATCATTAGCATTTAGGGCTTTCCATAATACACAACATGGGGCAGTTTTACCTGTCCTGGGTCATGTTCAAGGACGAATTGAAAATACAAAATGTATTGCAGAGCGATGTCTTGATATTATATGTGGAAACTTGCTTTAATCACAGTATCCTACTGGAAATCCTCCTCTGTGCTATATTTGGCTCCAATTTAACTAGCCACTGACTAGGCCAGCACGACCTGCACCAGTCTGAGTCTCTTTCTGAATGTTATTGCTTTCAGTCAGCCATGTAGTCAATTGGTTCATTCTATTTTTTCCCCCTTTCTTTGCTAGTGTATTTTCATCCTTTCGAACGGATGAGAAACAAAACATGAAATTCTCAGAAACTAAACTCTCTCTTTAGCCCACAGATGTCTTTAATTTTGCACAAAATGTATCCATCCTTCTTTCCTTCGTTCCCTCCTTCTGTCATAGAAAAGCTTTTCTTCTTCACGTTAAGCTTTAAAACAACAGAGGAAGAGGAAGGAACGAAGGATAAAGGTAAGACTGGAAGGAAAACTATGCTGTATATTTTGCCTAGGCCACAAATAGTGTTTTGTTCTATACAACTCAGCTTTTTTCTTTTTTTTATCATCCACAGGTCCGTAGACAACAAGTAAATGCTTAATGAATAACCTAGTTAGGTAAAATCATCCCTGATCGTGACTATTAAAAATAAACGTTGTAATGCGAATACAGTAGGAAAATCAAATTCAGATTTACAAAAGGCATTTACAAAAACTTTTATAACACAAGCTTTTAAAATGCACACAGAAAAATGTAAACACACACATTAAGTCTGGTGTTATTCCGTAACTTTCTTATTGTCAACAAATCCCATGAAAAAAACTAAACCATAAATGTCTTAACAGGCCCAAAACAACGCAAGGGGCTGCGTGTTGTTTCAGGTAGCCTACTGGTAGTTAGAGTAAGAGATTAATGCGTTTAAAAGGCTTATTAGATGCCAAAACACTGCACAGCGATTTATAATACTCTAAGACAGGATTTTACAACCCTGGAAAGTTACCATGGCGGCAATTATTTTATCTATCATCACGACAATTGTGAGATAAACAAAAGAAACACAGCGTTCATGTTACAGGCAAAAAGTAATCTACCAGCAATGTGCGCTATAGCATGTATTTGAGTGGCGTCGCGTTGCGGCAAAAGTTGAGCCAGGTTAATTTTCTTTTGCCGGACGATCATGCGTTGTTTTGCCGAAGCCCCCTGCGTTGGCACCCCAGCTATGAGGGCTGCGTTTTCCATGCAGGGTTACTGTCACTGAACGCGGTCTAGCAATACTTTCTGTCTTTCCCAGCCTTTCCCCCCCCCAACACCATTGGTTACTACTGAATATCTTTAAAAACGAGTCACAAATGTATATTTTTACTTTTTTAAATTTCTAAATCATGCTGAAGACGAAAATGTCTTTATAAAAATGGGTCACAATTATATACTTTTATATTTAAAAAAGGTTAAGTAATTTCCTAAAACAGCTGGGCACTGTAGCTTTTAGCAAACATTACTCAAACAGGAGTAAATAGTGCTTTTGTTAGGGACTATTTTCAGCTGCGGATTAATACACATTTGGTTCTCTAGTGAGCATTTACAGCAGCAGGATGGTGTACAGTATGTGCGATGGATTCAAAATAAACTACAGTGCCCTGGTTCATGGTAATGAAGGAACATGTCACCCAGCGCTACAGTGTGGCTCACTTATGTTTTTTAATAGTTTTTGGATAACAACTATGGCACAGAGCAATAAGCTATATCAGGTTTTAGATACACAGACAACACTTGTTAGGAGGTTCAATTCATTGTTGATTTTGGTCTTTTTCATGGGATTTGTTGACATTAAGAAAATATAAAACGCCACCAGGCTTAACCTTTAAGACCTTAAAGGTTGTAGGTGAGGTATGCCTTTTTGCTTTCCTACTATCTTGAACGCTTAGATGTTGTATTTGAGTTAGTCAAACCTCATTTCAAGAGGCTAACGTTTCACCACCGATGGGCACCAAAGTCTTGATGCCTGTTACTTGCTATTAAGGCTGTAGACAAAACCAACATGGCAGCATGAAGCTGGAAAGCTGTTGTTGCTGATAAATGATCTGAGAGACTGAAAATGGGGCTTATTTTAAAATGGTGACACCAAGAGTGGGACATAAAGTGAACTGACAATTACTGTATGTAAAGCACAGAGCCTAACAGTCTCACTCTGGCTGTTCTGCTACCAAACCCTGTTGACAAATAGCCCGACTTGTCACAAAACTTAAAAACTGATGTCATGAGGGTGATGGGCAGATTTGTACTAGATGTAATGTCCAAGATTTTTTTTTCCCACTTTGGGCAACAAGTATTTATCAATATTTCTTTACATTTTGATGAAACAAACAGAAAAAAAGGGTAAAAATAACACAATATAACGTGAAAATCTGTTAATAACATATCAAACTGAACAAAAAAAAGGACATTCACCATTATTAAATATTCCTTGTGACATATTGTATTATCAACACATAAATATCTATGCATTTCTTTGTGTCGAAACTAAAGCTCTTGCAATTACACATTTAATTCTATATTACCTTATAATATTCCCATATAGCCTACATACTGTGTCATTTATAGCTTATATCCTTGAATTTAAAACAAATAAATATTTAATAAATAATATTGATATAAATCTTTTTTGTTTTTGTTTTTTTTTTTGTTTTTTTTGTTTTGTTTTTGTTCTTATCAAATATCAGAGCTTGAAAAACAGTTTGAGTTTATTGGCCACTGGTGTGACAGCGGCTGTCTGATGTGTTGCTGTAGTGTCCTGTGAGCAGAAGATGGCAGCAAAGAGGCCACATGGGCAGTGTCTCCTTTGACAGGAAAGATCAGCTTATTCTGATGTTCTAACCTTCTTAATTAGAGAGAGAATAACTTACAACTGATACAGTACTGGCATCCCGAGAGGGAGTGGGCTCTTTCCTGTCTTCGATTCCCTAAACAACACTGTTACTGGTGTTTGTGTTTGGCCTGTCAACGTCTAGTCTTTGTAGATTTCAGAGACATGAGCATCAACAAATAACTACATTTCTGAATGAGGACTTGATCCAGTGAAATAGGCTTGTAAACTTTTACTACAGTACCATGATGTCTGCGTCTGGCAGATGCTTCCAGGATGGAGACACATTGGAGGTGGTGTGGTTTGTGGGGGGGGGGGGGGTTTACAGCGCGGTCTCCTTCAGGTCGTTGAGGTTTGGCATCCTGGTGCGGGAGGCTCGGGTAAAAGTGGGTCCGTTCTGCCCTGGTTTGATGCCCAGCTGTTCGGGGGTGAACTGAGCGCCCTCCGCCCGCTGTAAAGCAGACACGTGCCAGCTGGACTCGATCTGTCCGGGGAGGGGGTAGCTGGCCTTGCGGCTCTTAGCCTGGGAGGAGCTGCTCACCCCGGAGTGACCCCTGCTGTCGACGTGCCCTCGACCCTCAGAGTAGCCCGCTTTGGAGGAGGGCTGAGGGGGGTTGGGGAGGGGGGCTTGGAAGCGCAGGTCTGGAGGAGGAGGAGGAGGAGGCTGTCCTTGATTCGAGGAAGAAGGGGAGAGGTGAAGGAGCCTGCGGAGTGACTTGAGTGGTTGACTCTGTTGGGAGAGAAAGAGATACAGATGATAAATGATCTTTAAGGATGAGGATATATTGTTGTTATTTTCCACAAATTCCACAAAAAGGCCAAACCCAACAGTGTGTTAGTCTGTCTCTCAATACTCTGACTTTCCTATCCTGTCTGTGTTCATTCCTACTGAAGACGTAAATCTTTAAAGTAAATATAGGAATAATTGTTGCAAGAATTTCTACAAGGCCAATTCTCTCGTTTGAATTCCAGTTGGAGACTATAAGGAGCTGTAATGGACTTGGAGGGGCTAAAAAAACCTATCTATCTATCATTTTTGGGCTTTTTTGCAACTATTTTAAGTTTTGATGATGTATCTGGAGGATTGTATTGTAACTGTATATTTTTGTTTTTTGTTTAATCACTTGACCATAAAATCAGCAGGATATAATCAGTTTTGTGCCAGTTCACTGTATACCGCATCCTTTGTCACGTAAGCTATTTTTCCCGATGAAGACCCGGTAAGTTGCCTTTTTTAAAAATCTGTTACCATGCAATACATATAAGTTGTGTGCACAACCACCTGTCTGCAAATAATATATTTGTGACAAGTTACCTTGAAAAAGGATGACGTTCACGGAGGCTAGCATGGAACTTTTATATCAGATCAATATTTGCATTGAAATAACTAAAAGAGATCTGGCTCAACACCTTCTTTGCCCCACTTCCTGGTGACAACACCTGCGTTTCCGAATACGAATGCGTTGTTGTGCAAAGTCTTTCACATTTCATAGGCTATTACACAGAATTTGGGCTTGTTAAGTGTTAGAAGCAGAACCACTTTATTTGGCCTCACCTACAAACAGCTGTTATGTGACATAGATAACATGATTTACATTTAATTTGCGTATTCATGACTAATACTAACAGGCTGTTTTGGTTAGAAAACAGCATGATAAGGTACTTTTGGTGATAGACTGTATGTACATACCTGAGAGTGTGAGTCTACTGGTTTGTCTGGTGGCCAGTCACTGACTCTCTCTCTCTCCCTCCCTCTTTCCCTCTCTCTCTCCCTTTCCCTCTCTCTTTCTCTCTCCCGTTCTCGCTCTCTCTCTCTCTCCCGGTCTCGGCTCTGTTCCCGCTCCCGGTCTCGGTCTCGGGATCGCTCGCGGTTTTTCCGCCGGCTGCCGTGGTGAGAGGACGACTTGGAGCTCCTCTGCAGGGACAGGTGATCTTGTCCATTACCAGGAACCTAACATTTCAGAAACAGAATACGGGGACATTATTATTAGTTATTTAAATGTATTTACTTACTCTACGCCGAGGTTACCACACTCATTTTCATCACACGACACATGAAATCTGAAATCACATCTCAAATCCCTGTGAGGTTCTTCATGCAGCCCTCTGGCAGCTCCCAGACAAAACACAAGGTGATGGTGATGACTTCATACAGAAAAAAATGCACAAGTTCTCCAAACGTTTTGTGTCGGAGTGTGTTTTCACAAACTTTGATATACAGCAGGGCTGCAACTAATGATTATTTTTCATTATGTTGATTACTCTTTGGATTAACGGATTAGACTAATCGGTAAATCTATAAAAAATCTAAAAATAGTAAAAATGCCCATCATTTTTCCAAAAGTCAAGTTGACGTTTTTAAATTGCTTGTTTTGTCTCATCAACAGTCCAAAAACAAAATGAGATTACATTTAAATTGATATAAAACAAAAAAGCAGCACATTCTCACTTTTGAGAAGCTGAAACCTGCAAATATTTGGCATTTTTGCTTGATAATTGACTTAAATGGTTATTCAATTATCAATTAGTTAGATGAGAAGAGCTTTAGAGGTTTTGTTACCTCTGGACAGAGCCAGGCTAGCTGTTTCCCCATGTTCCCAGTCTTTGTGCTAAGCTAAGCTAACCGGTTGCTGTCTGTAGCCTCATATTTAACGGAGAGTGGTATCGACCTTCTCATCTAACTCTCGGCAAGAAAGCGAATAAGCACATTTCCCAAAATGTTGAACTATTCTTTTAATGAACCATTATTTCAGAACTATTATACAGCACAGTCCAGAGTCCATAAATGTCATAAATGTAAGTATGAGTTTGGATACATGTGTGGATTCACGTGCTTATAAATGTATTGAATATGTTCATGACCCTCATATAATAACATGATGTTTTATTTGAAAAGGATGAGTCTCGACATGCAGAAGTGTCGGCCTCACAAACAGCACACACTGCGGCATGAGATCAATGTCTTACAGTGCAATGTGAATGCAAGGTGACTGCATTTGACATACATTAGCAAGACAAACAAACACCGTGCAGTATTAGACTCAAAACATATTTGAAATCCTTTCAATTTGGAATATTTTCTCAGTCATCAAACGCTTGAGAGGATTTCAAAGAGTGAGTGCAGTGTGAGTTAACATGCAGCTGTAGTGTTGAGGTTAGATTACTGGTGAGGCAGGGTAGGGCACGGTAGGCTGGTGTTGTACCATGGGCGAGGCGACTACAGGTAGGACTTTGACAGCTGAGTTGTGCTTTAAGCTATTCTTAGAGCTAAAGAGGGGGAAAAGGCTTTTCTTGATGCTGGGGTTCCTCCCGTCCTCCATGTCCGTCTGTGGAGCAGAAGACGCACAGCCACAACTCTCAACACAAATCTCTGACAGCAAACAGAAAAACAACTGCAGCACCTGATCCTCAACCATCTAAAGAAATACCACTTAACAACAGACACAGAGAAAATATGAATTTTTGATTGTTATTGGTATTGTATCCTGGTGCGGCAGCCAGCATTAAAGGATAATTCTGTTTTACTACAACTTGTGCCTTATTTTTGTCATTTTGGCCATCATTTCTATCTGTTATAATAACACTGTGGTATCCAAAGTAATTGACATGGCGACATCACTACAATGCAGTCCGACGGGTCAAAAACTGACTGGTAAGATGATCAGACCGGTTGTAAACATGCCAACATTTTAGCCAGATTATCTAAACCACAATGTTTGGAGGTGAACCAAAAGTGCTTCCAAAATGCACAGGAAAACTGTAAGTGTGTTTCCATCCATATTTTTAAATACACATTTTGCAATGCTGCAAATTAAAAATAGAATATCGCAAAAAATGTTTTTATACTTGGCTGAGGTGGAAACGTTGGCATATCAACAAAAAGAAAATGCAACCAAGTGCAATGGAAACAGACTTAATGAATTAATCATAAGGTACATAAAGCATATGACTTAAGGTCACTCAAGCTTCCGCTCCACAGGAGAGACGAAAAATGGCAGCAGGCAAAAACATCAGGTATGTTTGGACCAATGAGGAGACTGTAACCTTCCTCAAAGTAATAGATGAAACAAACATAAACGCCATATTTCCATCACATTTGTTTGATGTTTGAGTGGCATTCTTTAAATTACATCATCTCATTGCACTTTCTTCTCCTGCAGTGGTTTAATGGCATGGAACATTAGCATAGTGATAAATGTTTACAACGGACAGTTTGGGTAATAATTTTACCGGTCACCTTCGTTGCCTTTTCCAGATAAGGTTGACTAACCTGGGGCCTCTTTTTTACAACCTGTCTGATCGTCTGACTGCTCGTGCTTATCGGCTTATTCATCGTAGCGATGTCGCCGTGTTCCCAGATTTTATCAATTAGCTTGGTGAGTCCAATGTTATTATTAACAATAGGAATGATAGCAGAAACTATGAGAATAAGACCCACGTGGTAATAAACCAGAATTGCCCTTTAACACTCTTCATGGTGAATATCAGTGTTCATTCACACAGTTAGTTCAGAGTTAGTTTTCACAGTGTTAAGCACATGTAAAACACTGATGCTAGGAAATACTGATGCTACATATAATCATTTGCACTGGTTTGAAAAAGCCTACTGATCAGCATTTACTACACACTAAAATATACTGTACAGATAAGGGAAACAACACACTGAACCAAAGGAAATATTTTTATGTGTGCTGGATGAAATGACAGGTGACGACTTAAATGATCTTACTATTTGTGTCTTCTTCTTTTTCTTTTTAATGGCTCTGAAGAAGCCTTGCTTTTCCTTCTCTTTGGTGGGCTCTGGAGGATTCATGACCATTGCCTCTGCGGTGGTCCTACGTGGCAAATGTGGAAAATTGTTCATATGACTCATGTTTGTAACTACAAGCTCAGGATTAAATCGTGACTCCTTCTCAGGTGTGTCTCATACGCTAGGGGGAGAAACTAAATAGGTAATGTAATGAATAACACATTTACCGCACGAAAAGACGCTGGTCCTAAAATAACACCAGCAGCACAATGGAGAACTGTGTTTGAATAATTCTCAATTTTAAGATTTCAACTTTAAGTCAGCTAATAACTATTCAGATTATTCTCTTCAAAACAGAAAATTAAAAGAAAATAGTTCACTTAATATTAGATGTGCACTCTTATGGTTTATCATGACAATAAAAACAGTAAATACAGACAATACATTTAGCTTCTTTTTCAACTGTCAACACAGTCAACACAAGAAAGAAAGTATTTGTTTGAATCAAATGACAATGCCACATACTTGACAACATGTTTTCATTTATTTCATTTCAGTCATTAAGAGACTGTGATATTTAATGTCTTTACAGCAGCACCACAAAGTAAAATCGAATGGATCTTAATTAGTGTTGTGACTGATTTAACATGAGTTTTACACGAGAGTTTGATCTGGTGGCTGAATTCCACATTTAGCAAAGAAAATGAATGAAAAAAAGATGAATGTTGTGTTGTAGAGGCTCAGTTGCTAACAGTACAGAAATGCATCTGTGCTGGGAATAAATAAATATATAATAAATAAATGTGGACGCTTCAGTTTAAGTCAAGCAAGTTTCCTCGAGACAACCTTGAACGTATACGTCCACTGTAACACCGTCAGAAGTTACAGTCAAGAAAAATGCCATGCCAGTTCAAAACATAAATTCTCACCAGTCAAAAGCCGTCTGGCGTTTGGAGTGGTTTGCCATGGCAACAGGGTCTCCGGGTACAACAGGTACGACTGGCCCTCGACCCTGCCCGACACCATCATGGAAAGAGGAGGAGTTATCTGGTCTGGGGGACGGGACTGAAGAGAAACAATGAGGAGAGAAAATGATTAAAAGTGTATTTCTCTGTAGATTTTACCGAGGAGTGTTTCTTGATACATTCTGGTGTGTATTCTGCGCTCAGTGTTTTTTGCTGCGCTCTCATTTCCCAAAATCCACCATGTCTGCCTTGTCTATTTAAGCCCACGTTGATATCTCTGCCTCTATTATTATGGATTTCTCCCTGTATAATTGTCAAACACAATGCAAAATGGCAAGTGTAGAAAGAAACCCTTGTTCCTTGACTCTAAAACCTGACATTTACTATTCTGTCGGAAACACCAAAATGTATCCAGAGCAGCTCTCTGGTAATATCTCAATGTTTAAACCTTTCTGTTTGCCATTGGCTTTTAATAAATTCAGTTTAGAGATATTTGTGAACATAACAGATTAATTGATCATGAAGATTCAGGGCTATTTATTCATGACTTGCACTTTAACCGCACTGCATTTTTTAAAGTCTTCTGTTTATTTGTTTTTATTCTATTATAGCTTATTTTTAAGTCAAGCTAGTCATGCTGTTTTAGAAATACCAATATTGGTTGGTCGGTCCACCACTTTGGTCCAGACTGAAATATCTCGACAACTGTTAGACAGACTGCCATGAAATGTTGTGCAGGCATTCACGGTCCCCAGAGGATGAATCCTACTGACTTTTCCTCTGGTGCTACCAGCAGGTTCACATTTATGGGTTTGACTGAAACATCTCGACAACTGTTGGATGGATTGCCATTCAGTTTGGTACAGATATTCATGTCCTCCTCAGAATGAGTTGTAATAATTTGATGATCCCGACTTTTCATCCTACGCCATCATGACGGTCAAAATTTACATGTAATTCGTCCAATACTTTGGTTTATGACCAAACATTTGCAAAACGCTGTATTCCCAACAGCCTCAGCTGCACTGTCTTTAGTGCTGATTAGCAAATGTTAGCATGCTAACACGCGAAGCTAAGATGGTGAACATGGTAAACATTATACCTGTGAAACATCAACATGTTAGCATTCTAACGTTAGCATTTAGCTCAAAGCATGCTGCTAGCATGGCTGTAGACTCTCAGTCTTGTTTATTCTATTTATTCTGTTTTATCCCATTTGTACTTATTGTAATCTTTTAAAATCCTATTTATTTGTTTCTTTTTATGTTGCCTTCTTTTATATCTTGTCTAATTATCTCATTATAAGTTATGTAAAGCATTTTGAATCGCCTTGTTGTTGAAAGGTGCCACACAAATAAACTCGCCTTGTCTAAATAATTAACTTTTCTTACGCTGTATGTGGTGCCATGCTACACACACTTTGTCGTTTGGTGATTCCTTACCTCTGTAGAAGCTGCCTACTCTCCGAGGCATGGACTCGGTGAAGATCATCCGGTTCTCCTTGGAGGAACCTCCATCTTCACCATGAGGGTCGTGATACATACCGACCTAAGAAACACACACATCATGTGGACACACGAACGCACAAACCCACAAATACACACATGGACACAAGGACCATACAAGGTTCCTCAGTATCTTCAGCTTTGTGATTGATAATCTCCATTTAATCTCACTTCATTGCTTATCATTAGCTATCACATTCTTTGCTGCCTCACATCACAAGACATTCGGGACAATCTTAGAGCTTTTCAGTGAGGTTACATTTATACCAGCGACAACGTGCAGTGAAGCTGTAGACCTGAGTAGGAACAGAAAAAGCTATGGAAACCAACGGTCAGAAGAGCTACTGTCTGTGTTTGATGAACTGGTTAGAGGTAGGGAGGAGTCAGGGGGTCGGACCTCGTTTTTAGAGCGCTGTGTATGAAAAGCAGCAGTGTTGTCCCTCGTAGAGTCTTTGATGGGGGCACAAGGGTGGCTCATGTCTTTAGGGGACTGCTCACTCTGTTGAGAAGACGGACAGGCGCAGGTCAAAGCAGACTGGAGAAGCAGCATGAAGCAGAGGCAATGATAATGTGAGACAGTGACAGTCCCTGCACACACACGCACACACATTTTCAATACATGTATTAAAGAAAAGATTCACCTATAGACACTCTTACATTGTTTAAATCTTGAATGTGTGGGCTTGAACGCATGTCCAGAAATGAGGTATTTGTTTCTGTGTGTGTACCCATTTTTCATCATCCTGCCTCATTGTCTCCTGCTTCAGTAATTTCCAACACTTCCCGGATTTAATGGTGTTTAGATGTGGGTTTTAATTGTAGATGGAGAGCTTATACTTTCTAAAAATTCAACATCTTGTGGCTGCATTGCATTATGGTCTCTTGAGGCAGAGAAATTAGTTAAAATGTCAGGTTCTAGTAAAAATAAGTAATAACTGGCACCACCCTCCTCCTGGCGACACTGTCATCTTTATATTTATTGCCTCTTGACTCGTCAATTACTTATACTTATATATATATATATATATATATATATATATAAGTATAAGTAATTGACACATATTCCAAGAAGACATTATATATATATATATATATATATATATATATATATATATATATATACATATATATATATATATATATAATGTCTTCTTGGAATATGTGTTAGTTTATGTGTTAGTGTTGATATTGTAGTGGTAATACGTCTTTCATATGTCATGTGTCGACTAAACCAATTTCCCCTCTTGGGATTAATAAAGTTATCTATTTTAAGAAAAATAAAAAATAAATAAATAAAAAAAATAATTCCTAAGAAATGTGAAAATAAGAAATACTAATAATATACTAATAATAATTACTAATAACGTATTACTTGCACAAGGTAAACTTAGCATTAGCTACAAGATTGTAAACCAGCTGCTAGTGCTTTTAAGTAACAATCACACTGAAAGTTCAAGCAACCACAGATGTTGCTGTTACCATGGAGACGGTAACAAGTCCTAAGCTGTCAGCTGCCAGAAAAGAAAATATGGGCTGTAGCCAGGATTGAAAAAATACTGCGGTCATGAGTCCAAATTCCCCCAGCATACCCCCACCAGCATGAGAACGTTTTGACTAGCCAGCAATCGAAATACATATATAAATTATTTTTTGGTTTGTTTTTTAGAATCATCTGACAGAAAAAGAGTTAATTGTTTTTACCATACCATTTCTACCGTATACCTATACCTTCATGTCTAAATGTTGTTTAAAACCCTCTTTACAATGACAGACATGTCATTCTGGTGGAGAATACTAAATCCCCTTTATTTTATTTCAATTTATTTAAAAATAGTTTAAAAAAAAAAGATATTTAGTCTAAAAATATCATAATCATTCTTTAAAAAACACTTGATGTCTGAAATAACTGAAAACATGACCTCAGAGTTTTCAGTGTCAGACATCATAAGCTTTATAAAGGATGAGCTGCTTTGCAATTCTTATTTATTCCTCACAAAACAAAAGGCAAAAAGGATCCTGCACTATGTGTATCCTGAGCCAGTGATTCTTTAATAACAACATATATGGCCCAATATAGCAGCTGTGGTAGAACATGTATAGTCTACAGCCTTTCAACCCTGGGAATAAGAAAAATACATCACCATGTGATATAATGGACCCTCTTTACAGTGTTGGTGTCAGTATTTTAGGGTGAATGTTTCCTTTAACTACCACCACACTCACAGGACTGTCTGCCACTAACCCTCGTCATGTCATCAGTGCAGTCCTCTCTTGAAGAGCTCACTGAGTGTCCAGTGAGGGTGGTCCGGTGCTGCAGTTGAGGGGAGAGGAGCTGCAGGCTACTGGCACGTGTCGGTATCGCCTGCCCCGGTGCAGGCAAGCCCGCCATCCCACTCTCCACCCCGTGTGGTCGGTGGCGCTCCCTCCTCACGTACATGGAGTGGCGTTGAGGCCGTTGCTGGGAGGAGAAGGGGGAGGTGTAGCCCAGGCCGTAATGATAAGACTCATGTGGGGAAGGCAGAGTGTGAGTGGAGGGCATCCCTGCTCCTCCTGGGTCTAAGAGCTCTGGAGCACTGACCTCCTCTGGAGAAGAAAAGACCAAAGTTATTAGAGCCTTAAGCAATGATTGTTTTCATTATTCTATTATTTTGTTTGATTCAGCGTTCAATCTATAAACTGTGTGAAAAATGTGCATGATCAGCATGGAGAGACCACAGTGACATCTTTGTTTGACAATTTCTTGTTTTGTTCACCCAAAAGTCCAAAATCACAAGTATTTAATTTACAGAGATATAAAAGAGAGAAAAAAAACAGAAAATCCTCACATTTGAGAAGCTGGAACTGGAAATTTTTCACTGTTATTTTATTAATTTATGACAGAAATCTGCAGGTAGATTATGAACTAGTTGTGTCCTGAAGATGTTTTGTTGAACAGAGAACTCTTATGTTTTGGGATGGTCCCAGTCAAAAGACTTTTCTTGAAAAATTAGAAATGCGCTTGTCCACCTGCTTTTAAACTGCTTGCTATGATAGAACTGTCTCTGGTGAAAAGATGTGGTAAGCATTTTAAGAGGTCTTGATAAAACCTGGGCTCTAATACCCGATAAGCTATGTGACAGAGCACTGACTTATTGCATCTTATTTTTTTCTGTAGGGACTGTGAATGTCAAAGGCGATATGTTAACAATTTGACAGCTGTCTGACTTTCTGTTTGTTTGTTTTTGTTGGGTGAAGGTGGATGCAGAGATGTAGTGTTTGACGCACTGGATGTAAATACTTTGAAAGACCTTGAAGCCTGAAGCCAAAGGCAATTTTCCATTCTTAATTCAGTGAACAATGACTCTTGAATACAAATCTGACTCTTAAACCTACCTGGTGCCATAGATTTATGTCTGGATTTGTGTCTGGATGAGGAGTCCAGTGTGCTGCTCTCCATGCGGACATTGCCGCTGCTACGAGAGGCGGGGCTGTGCCCGGATCGATCACTGTGTCGAGCAGAGGGGCTGCCAGGCGGTCCCGGAGGACCTGAAGGGGCGTTGAGGTCTAAACAGCTGGCAGGGAAGAAGCGGGCACCGGGTCCCACTCCTGCTGTTGCGTTGGAGTTTGGGTCATCTGGGTGGAGTCGACCATCGCTGAGGTTCCCCACAGATTTGGCATCACTCAGTGCGCTGTGGCTCTTGGACAGGCTGAGATAAGAGGCTGAACTCTTAGAGGAGGAGGACATGGATCCGTGGGCAGAGTCGGCCATACTGTGAGTATGTCGGCCATGTTGTTTCTCTGCTCCAGACTGCAGTGTGTTGGTCTTGCCTTCCAGAAAGGTGTGGCGGCCGGCCTGCTGCTGCTGCTGCTGCTGCTGCTGCTGCTGCTGCTGCTGCTGTTGCTGCTGCTGAGAGCGGGAGGAGCTGGGTTTGCTGTGGCCGTACTTCGCCCCGTGGTCTGGCAGCTTTGGGGAGGGTCCCAAGCTGAAATCAAACTCTGTCTTGCCTTTGGCTTCTTTGGGACTGAGGAGGTGTGGCAGGTTGTTGTTCGCCAGGTCTTTGTTGGATGAGGCAGAACGATTGAGGGTCTGGGACATGTACTGGCTCTTTGGGTGGAGCGTAGGACTTAAACTGGATGGGGGCGGTTTGTTACCATTAAGGAAACTCTTGTTGCCGAGGTGATGGAGGTCGCCATGGCGAGGGAGGCTGGAACATTCTTTGCTGTTGGAGCGACGGCTCGTGCTCTTAGTGTGACTCCTGGAGGGGCAGATAAGGGAGTGTTTGTCAATACACTTGCATTATATTAGGCTTCATCTTAAAGTCCTAAACTCTCTGCTCCACTCTCTTGGTTGGAAGTTGGAAGTTGGAAGAAATCTATCCTTGGATAGGAAATCTTCCCTCAGGAAACAATGCTTGCGTCAAGAAGCAATGATTGCAGCCATTATGGCAATTTGCTTAGATTTCTTTAATCAAGTGCCACCTAGAAGTCATATTGTTTTGTACAAATAATCTAGGAAAAAAAATCACTATATCAAGCTTTAATCAAAAGTACCGTATTTATAACAATAAACTTTATTTATACTGCACTTTTCAAAACAAAGTTACAAAGTGGTTGAACCAGGATTAAAACATTTCAGGACTGCAATGAGGCAAATAAAATCTCACAATTAAAATAATACAAAAATAAAATGGAATAAAATACCCAACAATAACATAAGATACAAAGATAAGTGATCCATATCATCCAGTCCTGGTCCCAGCGTTTACTGAGTGGGATTCAAAAGGGTCATTGTAAGTTGACTGCAGGAAGAAGCTGTGACAGAAAGTAAAAATAAACAAATGTAGTCTAACCTTGTGGGAACCGTGTTCTCTCCATGATGGTGTGTTTTCCTCTTGGAGGAGCGCGGCGGGTTGGGAGATGCAGGAGGAGGCCTCTCTCGCTCTGCCTGCCTCAGAGGCTGGAAGGCCGGATGGTTCAGACTCTGCTCTGTCAGGTAACGCTCAGTAGGGTTTAGCAGCAACAGGTTCTGATGGGAAAAGAACGTATTTTAGTGGCTTGTATCTCAAATTTTCTTACAGATACAAATATTCATTATTGACAAAGACTAACAGGAATATAAGTGGATAGATCAAGCATGGATAACACATCGTGTCCATGTGAATTCCATAATATAGATTTGGAGAACTTAAGAGTATTTCTTTGTTTTTTACCTTCATCAGATCCAACATCAAACCACTCAAGATGCCTTGGTACCGTCTCTCCAAAGTCTGAGGATGACTAACGGAGGGAAACTGGCGCACACACACATGCACACACACACACACACACAAACACACAAACACACACACACAAACACAAACACTGGATCAGATTCTTATCCAAACTGAACTTTTGAAAATTACTATTAGGATTTCCAACATACAGTAGATGTTCATGCCAGTAAAAAGTAGCTTTCAGTTCAAATCTCACAGAAATCTATCACTGGATCACACTAAACAAACTACCAAACACACACACACACACACACACATGCACAAAGTCTTGGTCGGCCTTCTGGGACATTTTCTCTTGCTGCTAAACTGAACACCAACCACCTATCTCATGAGTCATAGCAATCCACTCAGTCATGGTGCTGGGAACACTGCCACAAGAGAGAGAGAGAGAGAGAGAGAGAGAGAGAGAGAGAAGAAGAAGAAGAAGAAGAAGACAGAGCTAGAGAGAGAAGGAAAGGAGGTAAAAACAGAGAGGAGGAGGAGGAGGAGAAAGAAGAAGCGAAGAAGAAGACACACAAGTGACTACAGAAAGGATGGAAGAGAGACGTTTCCTACCCTGATTCCATGAAAGCGAGGGTTGTTGTAGAAGAGTTTCATCTGTTCTGCAGGAAGTGGCCCCAAAACCTTCTGAATGGTGAAGAGCTGGAGATAAAATGAAGCAGCATCATAGTTACTGTAATAGTGCGACAGTTGACTTAACTGCACTCGTCCGAGTATATCAGTTTGTTTTTAACACCGTGTGTAAAACTCTCCTTCTTTGTAACATTTATGAGCATTTTAAAAAGGCTGTAATAATTACACAAATGGCATCAAAGTTCATACTTGACCTTGGAAACAGCGGATGACAAGACAATCTCACCTCAAGGTCCATTTAGTGCACACATTTAGAAGTGAGATTGTTTTGTCAACCGATGTTTCCAAGGTCAGGAACAAACGTTCAATCTCAACTTTGAAGCCAACGTGGACAAGATGTCCTTAAAGTGCACAGAAAAGGAAATGTGAACATCTGCAGTACATTTCCATGACAACGGGGGAAAACTCTATCTCCTGATGAAGATCATGTGATGATCAAACAGCCACTGAATAGACCTTGAGGTGAATATTTTGTCAATCATATGGATATTCTTTTGGTACTGTTAAACATTTCTGATAAACTGTCATTTTTGTTGATTTTTTTTATGCTTTAATTGCATTTAAGAGATTACATGTCTACCTTTCTTTGTTTAAACCTGCATTGATTGAGTTTATGTCCACTTGGTGGCAGCAGAAACAAGCTGTAAACATATTTATTTGCTCATTTTTCTATTAGTCGATTAGTTGTTTGAGAGTTTTCTATGTTGTACAGATTGTAAAGCCATCTTGTGATTTTGGGCTGTATATAAATACATTCGATTTGACTTGTTTAGTCCATAAAATGTCAGAAAATAAGGACAAATGCAGATCGCCAGCTCCGACAGACGACCACGTTGCCTTCCAACTGCTTTTTTTGTCTCATCCAAACAAAGAGTGTGCAAAAGATACGTATATCTTTCTTGTCCAGGTGTTGAGGCCAAAAAATTGGAACCGGGATTTTCGTCTCACAGGGATTCACAACTCACAAAATTTCTATTTAATTACATTAGAAGAAAACATTTCAAGTCCAAATTGGCTCTTCGTCAGGTACAGAGGAACCAGCTATTTTGTCTTTAAAAAAACTGAGATAAACAAAAGCTGCAAATCCTCACAGTGGAGAAGCTAGAATCTACAAATACCTGCCAATTAATTTGATTAATTTTCTGTCAAACTGCGGACTGACTAATGGACGACTCGTTTCATCACTACGTGGGGCTCACCAACCTGATCAATCTCACTTTCCCCTGGAAACAAGGGCTGTCCGTCACTCAGCTCCCCGAGGATACACCCCACCGACCACATGTCCACTGCCTTTCCGTAGGGAGCCCTGAGGTGGACAGAGAGAGAAAGAGACAAGATATTATTTATGTGAAGAATGTCAGCTTGTGACGAAATTGTCAGTTAGATGGCGGAGTGTGATGATGGTGATGGTGAAAACGAGAATGAGGATGATAGGAGTGAAAATTAAGTCACCAGATGATTATGAGAATGATGGTGATGGTGGGGATGACGTTGTTAGTGGTGGTGGTGCAATTAAGTAAAGTGATGGATGCTGTGTTTCTGATGGAGATGCTCACAAAGAAGATGGTCATTTCTGAGGGAACGGAGCTGAGGCGTCTGGTGAGAAATGGCGAGAGATCTGGCAGCAGAGAAGCAGAGGAGTGGTGGTGTTGGAGGGAGAGAGTATTTTGAGTGGGCGGCATTCAAACGCTGTCTCAATAAATGTTCCAGGGCATTTACTAAATCAGGCTACAGCAGTGAGGCTAGATGACGTTCAGCCGTCTCCGAGCGAGAATGGACATTCAATGCAGCAAAAGCACCAAAAAGCAACATATAAGCAGCAAAAACAACTGAGAGACAGAGATTTGATCTCAGGATACGGTGTGTACGCGATGGTGCATGTCATAATGTTGAAGCAGGTGAATCATTGCCTCTTTTTTAGGGGGGGAAGAGTGACACCTGTTTCCCAGTGATCTGAGTTAAAACAATGAGGATGAACAAGGGGAACACGAAAATTACACAAAATGGTTTATGGGACTCAACCTTTTGCACGAAGACAAAAGACGAAGACAAAAAAAATAATATTAACCCTTAATAAATAAAATAAAATAATTAAATAATAATAATAATAATAATATAGAGCTTACCAATAGATTCATTTTAGACCAATTTTAATAAAATCATATTTTCTTTGCCCAGTGTAATTCTATTGGAGATGAAACTCTCGATTGACAGAAAATACTGGCAGCTATTTTGACAATAAATTAATCGTTTAAGTCATTTTTTAAGCAAAAACAACAAATATTTTCTGGTTCCAGCTTCTTCATTTACAAAATGTGTTGCTTTTCTCCATTTTATTATCATTGTATATTGAATATCTTTAGGGTTTTTAACTGTTGGTCAGACAAGATGAGACCTTTAAGGATGTCACCATGGGCTGTAGGAAATTGTAGTGTTTTGCTATGTTTTGCTGATGTTTTAAAGACCAAATGATTATCAATTAATCAAGACAATAATCCGCATATTAAGCCCTTCATCTCCAAATCCAAATTTGGTCACTTTGAATTTTTCCGATAAAGGATTAAATGTTCCTCTTTAGCTTGAGAAAATCCCTTATTTTTTAAACTAAATAAACAATAAAAAAAAAAGGATTATCTAAAAATGCAATGACAATGACAATATGTTATGACTGTGAAGCTGTACTTCACTGTCAGCTGTACTGAAGGTAATGTGAAGTATTAGCTGGAGCCGACCCCAGCTGACATTGGGTGAGAGGCGGGGGACACCCTGGACAGGTCGCCAGTCAATCACAGGGCTGACACACAGAGACAGACAATCATTCACGCTCACATTCACACCTACGGGCTATTTAGAGTCGCCAATTAACCTAACCACAGAGAAAGGCCCCAGATGGCTGGCAGGTTCGAACCCAGAAACGTCTTGCTGTGAGGAGAAAGAAACCACTTTCTCACTCCTACACACACACACACACACACACACACACACCTGCACCATTCAATCAGATGAAAATGTTCTGCATGTCTGCGGCTTCAGTTTAGATGCATTTCCTGGAAAATTCAGCCTGACACATTTGGGATCTTTTGGAAACTTTGGTCTCAGTTTGTAACAACTGGCACACCGGTGGGTCGTTTTATTTACAGATGTATTTATTTATAATTATAAAACTCTTGTTTTCACTTATCACTTGCTTTCATTCAGTCATGACTCAAGTTTTTAGTACCACAGCAATCCCTGGCCTCAAGTTACCTTAGATACAAAACATTCTAATGAGTTCTTCGCAGTGAGTTTGACAGATTTTGAAATTAGGCAAACGAGAGCACTGGCATTGTGTATCGACTGATATCCTTTTGAGGTATTGGGAACGGTATCGGCAGAGAAAATGATGGATCGGCGTGTCCCTATCTGATACAATCTTACACAAAAACTCTGAGAAGATAAAAAATAAATAAATGCTGAGAATGATTTGCAACAGCCGACAGAATGAGGTCCATTTCTCTCCCTCCTTGTTTCTCACTTAGTCTCCTACACACACACACACACACACACACACACACAGACTCACCCCAGCAGCAGCTCAGGCGAGCGGTACCACCTTGTCGCCACATACTCAGTGTAGTTGGCATCTGTTCCTTCTGACAGGTTACGAGCAAAACCTGACCCAGAGTAACACGGAAAGGAATAAATCACACAGACCTGATACTGTATTTTAGAGATCAAGCACTCCATGATAACATGCAGACAATTTACAGTCCTTCACATAAAGGTACAAATGGCTAATTAGTAAGAATAAAGTACAATCAGCACTCAAATCGTTTGGACAGCTACAGTAACAACATAGTCATCATCTCATGTGACCAGACTCTAATTAGTTATGTCACTGCAGGCGGGCTGAGACCGTGCTTTAGATAACTGGTGTACAGGGAGACAATTTTAAGCATGAAAAATCACAATAAACAGAATGCCAGCTCCAACAGTGAATAACAAACAAATCTCACCCCAGCTGACTCAGTAGGGCTGCATTAGCCAATTATGCAAAGCTGATTGACTGTGTGATTTTGCAAAGACTCATCCAAATGTAGAATACACACCTGGGAGACTGTAAAATGACACAACTATGCTGTATCAATACCATTTATTAGTATTTTACAGGGGGAAACCAGTGCCTAACATTACACTGACGTCCTTGAAATATACCTTTGGCAGATTTATTGTGATAACAACCAGCGGAGTACATTTTATAGTGCTGGTTGGTTGCTTCCCAGTGGCAGAATTGATCCTTCTGATGCACAACTTACAAGGTGACAAATTAAAAGTGGGATTTTTCACAGCGAACTGAGCCCAAGAAACCAAACTGGCCAAAATTAAATCGCAGATATAACTGCAAAAATCATAATAATAATTTCACAGCTTTACGATGAATCTGCACATACAGCAGGACGTCTAATAAATCACCAGTAAAAGCTGACTGAGTCTGTTAAACAATTACATTGATTTTACAAGCAGTTACTTTTATTTGACGAGGCAAATGTGCAGAGACTGTGTGGTTTTACTGCACTGCACATGCAAATCTCTCGTGACAATATGGCTGCTGTAAAGAACAGAAGGAGAAGACCAAAGACTCACCAAAGTCACAGAGTTTGAGAACATCCTCAGAGCTGATGAGGAGGTTCTCCGGCTTGATATCTGGAGGAGAGACGCAGACAAAAGGCTGTTAGCAACGTGTTTCAATCGCATCACTATCCTACCATATTCCAATACACAATACACTTCCATCTGCATCTTTGACAAACAGTCAGATGTGTAATATATGAATGTGGTTAGAGAGTTTGTAACCAGAGTGTTGTTAGTAAAAATTCTGTCTGAGCCGCTTCCCTCAACATCCCTCAACTTTTTTCTGAGAATCAAAACTATTTTGTGTTGAGAAACTGAAGTAGAAACTGTAGTACTGGAAGGCTCCCAGATGTGTTTTATGTGTGCATTAAAAGAATAGATTAAATACACATAATACAGGGTTTGTACAACTTTTTAAGAGTAGAATTCAAGCACTTTCAAGGTACATAACCAAAATATTTCAGACCCTCGAGGCCTAAATTGTTACTATAAATTCCAGGAGACAACAAACAAATATGACGACGGGATTAAAGATTTACATGCATGATTGTGTAGATGATGAAACACCAGATTATGTTGAAAAAAGAAGCATTTTTCAAGGAGTATATTCGAATTCAAGCATATTCCTAACATTGAAAGCATAACCATCCAAACTTTCAAGACTTTGTACAAACCTTGATAATAAAACATACTTCTTAACAAATCATTTAGCCAAGTGTTGGCTCTTGAAGACCTGTTTTTCCTTTATACAGTGGAAAAAAACGGCCAGTGGCTGCATGGCTGTAGCCAGGATTTTAGAAGTTACTGTTATCCACATTTGATCTATTTGCTTAGCTGTTTTTCTGTAAATATTATTTTCCTACATGAAGATCTAAATGCTGTTTCAAAGCCTTCTCCACACTGCCAAGAAAAAAATGATGTTGGGGAAGCACTTTGGTTATATTTGTAGGTAATGAAATTTAAATCTATTTTAAGTCTAGAAATATTGTAATCAACCTCTAAATTAGCCTGATAGTCAGACTGACCGACCCGACTGTTGCCAATTTTTGTTGGTAAGGGAGGCATCTCATTCAGTTTTGCCCTAACCAATTAATCCAGCCAACTTCACTTTGAGTTGACATAGAAACTGATCAAAGAAATATGTCAAAGAAATACGTACAGTGCACATTAATTACAGTGTTTATTTAAGTGTCACAATTTTCTTGAATCATTGGCAGATTTTTTCCCCCTTTGTTTTATGTAAGAAAATGTGGTTTGAAGACTCAACACAGTTAACAGTTAAGTGACACTGATATTTTTAAATATAGAAATAAAGACAAACTCCTCACCTCTGTGTACTATCTCATTCTTGTGACACCAGTTGATGGCTTTGATGAGCTGGTAGATGTAGCTGCGGACTTTATCAGGCGGTGCACCATTGGGCAGTTCCTCTAAGAGCTCCAGCATGTTCTGCAAACCACAAAAAAAAAATGATTTGGCTTGGTGAAAGAGTGCTTTAAAATATGAATGTTGTTTTCAAGTATTTCTTAGATTAATCTTACAGTGGGGATTCCTCTCCCTCCCTGGTCTTGTTTTTATTTTAAACCCTGACCGGGGAGCGAGAGGGGACACCGTGCTAAAATGACTCGAGTACAGTATGAAAATAAAACCTGTCATGAAATAAACACTTGGCTGGATACCCTGGCAACACAGTGGGGAATACCATTATTCACCAACAGCATAGTTCATATGTTGCCATGGTGACGCTTTTTTTTATGCTTAACTGAGCAGTCTCAACATCCTGAAACTTAAGAAGCCAGATACAGCAGAATACAGATATGTAATGTAAGAATGTGCACATAGTGAAATAATAATGGCAGTGTCATTAAGCTGACCCTCTCAACATATTCAAAGACGAGGTAGAGTTTCCCCCTCCTGCGAAAAGCCTCCTTCAGCTCGACGATGTTGTCCTGCTTCAGCGTCCGAAGCATCTTCAGCTCCCGAAGAGTCGTCTCCTTGACCTCCTCATTTTCTGTGCGGAAATGAAAGAGACAGAAATGATACAGCTGACCGGCTCTTCGTCTGTCTCTCCTTCCTTTTCTCCCTCCCTCGCTCCCTCACTCACCTTCGCTGTCTTTGAACTTCTTGATGGCCACCAGCTCATTGGTGTCCTGTGAAGAAATGAGGATGTGAGTTGTGTTCATACTGAAGAAAACAACTCATTGAGTTAAACAAAGGCCTCAGCGACTTTCTGAGATAGAAAGATAGATAGATACAAAGAGCATTAAGAGTCTGAGTAGAGGTAAGAAATAGAAAGTATTTGTAGAAGGAAAAGTGAAAAGAAGAAATAATAGAAATAGATATTTGAATTAATTTCCTGCCCACTCTTATTATGAAAAAATAAAAATGTGTACCCCAACACATGAGCCATGCTGGTGTTCTCATTTCAGATATTTCACCACAGGGCACTCACATGAAAAACAGCACGTCCTTGGCATAGTTAATATGCATCTTCAGCTTCTTGCAGGTTGCTGTATTGACCCTGCTGAATTTTACAAGCTGGTGTGGTTGCAGATTCAGAGATTTACACGTAGCTTCGTTTCAAAGGCTGTGCTGCAGCTGGAATGCAACGATTTAGACATCAAATATATATTTTGTAGTTTTACTGGAAGACAATAGAAGGGTAGGTTTTGTTTGTGGTCGTATAGTGTAATCGTGCATACTGCAAATTCATGAAAAGCTTTTTTAGTTTTGGGAAACTGATTTTGTTGCAGCTTTTCACAGGTCAAGATTATTATTATTATTATTATTGAAAATCTTCTTTTGCAAACAGGACACTCATAGGATAATCACACATGCCTTCATATATTCTTTATCAGGTTTTATTGGATTTATATTTACTGGCTGGTCAGAAAATTGGGCAAAACACAGTGAAGACACCCAGATTGAAATCATGCTCTCACCAGCCTTTTTTTGTGTGGAATATATAAAGAAATATCAGGCTATACCGTCAGCTTCCCATTACTGAAAAGTAATGGGTTTTGAAGGCTTAAATGGCTACCCCACTGGTCTGTGTCTAAAGCAACTGAAGGGACTGAGCTACACATGAATAACTACAGTAAATAGCAGTCTAGTGAGAGCCCAGACTTTGATGTAGTGGATGTTTTTTGCCAAAAAACTGGAGGAAGAAATATCTGATTTAAGGTAAGATCACTGTGTTTATGGCCTTTTTAATGTATAGTACAAAAGGCTATATATATGAGGCTATATATATATATATATATATATATATATATATATATATATGGACCTTGACAAATGAGGACAGAGACTGAAGGCTTTGGATGGAAAATGCATCATGTTGTTAAGAAAAATAAAAATCACATACTACAGACGCAAGTTAGGCAGTGATTCACAGGTGTGCACACCATCTCTTTTCATGATGAGTGAAGTTTTGCCTACATACACTTGCAGGCATGTAACATCATGAGCTTATGTCTGGCATAACAGCAGCAAGTTGTTTTCCAGCAAGTTGTGTTAATTTCAAAATTCTGAAAATATGAATATATTTGCTGTCATGACATCCTTGATTAAATGGGAAACCTGTCTATTCAATCTCAATGTTGGACCCTGAGGCTGGAGTGGATAAAGACAGTGAGGGAATTACAACATAGAAGCCAGGCTCCCTCTGTCCTCTGCTACTCTCGTGTTCCTCTATTGTCCTTTTGTTTACGGAGGGTCGGACAACAGAGTCAGCCTCAGCGTCGAGAAGAGGCCAGGCGGTGCTGAGCTGCACGCCACTGGCAGCGCTCTCGCTCACACAAGCCAATTGTTTGCCTGAACACGCTTTTTTACAATACAAAGCTGTCTGTTTAGAAATTTTCACTTCAGAGACGAATTCAATTAAACAACACGGATTTACAACTCTAACAACACTTAATCCTGAGAGGAATGTTACAGTTTCCAGTGAAGGGAAATATATCTGAACAGCAAACTGTGAGGTTTACTGTGGCAAACCAGACAAAATAAAAAAAACACACACATAAGGCACATGCGACATTTCAAGCCCTGTGGCAGCACCTTGCAATGTGCTGATGATGCTTGTGCTCATGTGTGGCGTCCCTGACCTCCACTGATTTACCTTTTGAGCCACTGTTAAGTCAGCACGCCTAAAAATAGCCTCAGGCTTGCTAACTTCCTGCTGATGACACGAGCAGGTCCTGATTGTCACGTTACACAAAAGAGTAAAGCTTCAACGTTTCACATTTTCTTCCCCACAGGAACTTCAGCCATGAATGTTTTAGCATACCATGGCATAATAAATGTACTGTGCCACAGAAGTGTTGATGTTGCAGCAATTGTTTAGTCACACACTTTTTTAATATCAATACATGTCTGTTAAACAGAGGTCATCATTATTATGCTTAATGGAAAAGTGGGAATTATTTATTAATGGGCTCCCTTTTTCTTCCACACCATCTTTTTATGTAATGATGAAACTGCATATAGTTTTTTACTTCTTTTACTTGTGCTCAGTCTCCGTCTCAAAACCCCTTCTTTTGAGTTTTCTTATTTATCTGTTTTCTTTTGGCCATTTTATTTGTTTATATAATTTATTTTTTCTTTTTTCTTTGCTTTTTCTTGTGTAGGTCTTGATTTTCTTTTCGTTACCCTTTTTCATTTATGTGTATATGTATATGTGTGTATATGTGTATGTACAGTATGTATGTTTGTGTGTAAACATGTATGTATATATAAACTTACTGTACTGATGAAATGCTGGACAAATATTTGGGGGGTGGGGAGTAATGAAAATTATAAATCACAAAAAAAAAGGGTTATGTCCGTTCTGGTACTCTCAATCACACAAAAGCAATTTAACTTACAGTACAACCAATTCATGAAACCTTTTGTATTTTCTGTTGCAAACACGCGTACACAGTGAGGTTTCACTTGAATAACCAGTAAAAGACCTTGGCAGCTATCAAGTAAAGAGCCTCACCTACATAAAGTGAACTTAAAGTGAAAGAAAAAATGAAGAAAACACAAGGAAATAGCAACACTGGCATCACTAACTTATTTGGAGGTGATATCTTGCAAGTGAAGGGAGAACTAGAGGTGGACATGTAACGGTATGTACAGAAAGACGATATACATTTGGCAATATTGAATTTAAGTATGATTTTTGCATCAATGTGATTAAGTTTCTTGACTTGTTCGGTATTTAATTCACTGGATTAGACAAAAACAAAGACATTTCCATGTGGTTATTTTATCCATTAACAGTTTCTCAATTTGGCAAAATAATGTTAACTCAAGGTCCAGAAAATGTACTATATCACAATATTTTTTGATATTGTGATATAAAAAGACCCTGCTAGCTCCTGACCACACTGCTGACCTTTTGCTCTTCAGAGATGTATTCAAGATAAAACAGTCAAAGTTTGCATCTGAAACTGTGACAAAACCTAATTTAAAACAGAAGCAACTAACAATTATTTTCATCACTGATTAATATCAATAATTTTTTGACAAGGTGATGTCTTCAAATAGCTTACTAACAGTCAACAACCACAAAAGTGTTCCACTTACAAAGATTTAAAACAGAGAAAATCAAGCAAAACCCCCATGTGAGAACTGTAACCAGCAAATGTTTAGTGTTTTTACTTGCTAGAGATACTGTATAGGCACCAGGAAACACTGGCTAGCGTGTAGGTTGTGCTATTGTCGCTCCCAAAACACAAATTCAAGATAACACATAAGCCTCCATACACACACCCACATACGCTAATACAACACTTCCATAAAGTGGCAGAACATTGCACAAACGCTAGCACACATTCGCTTGGCTAATTAAATCTTCCATCAAACACATACTGTACTGAACAGTATACATAATTTAAACAGGAACACGCATTTAAAATGCATTTCATGTTCTTCGTAGTACAGTTGGAGTCTCCTCTGAGTCACCCGGCTGGGTTTTAGCCCGACGCTCAGAGTCTCTATGATTCCCTCACGAATATACAGGTCTGCTGTAGACTCTTAACAGGGTGACCCATTTACCATCAGCATAGTCTCCATATTCAATGCCTCCCTCTTCCTCTCCTCCTCTCCATCACACACACACACACATACTCACACGTTGCTTCTCTCTCTCTCCCTCTGCCACCCTTTTCTCTTTTGCCCTGCTTCCAGCTGAGAAAAGTAAAAATAACTGCTCTCTTGCAGCAAAGCTAAAAAGCTTTTATTGCCATGGTCTGAGTCTCTGGCTCTGAATGTGAGAATGAATCCCCTACACTGTTCTACACTGTAAGTGGGACACATGTCACGTCTCACTTCTTAGTAACTTAATGCAACAGAAAGGTTCAACAGTTTAACATAACCACACTTTGATAGCTGGTATTTAAATTCGTACGGAATGGAGATTTGGAGATTGAGACGAAATGATACATTTAAAAAAAATCAATTACCTAAAATGTTATTGGCTTAGGTTTATTTGTGCTATGCAAGCATGAAAACATATTGTGTTTCAGCCACAGTATATTTTGTGTGGTGCACAACAAAGACAGTTTGGCATTTTTTTAATGATTGAGTAGTCCGACTTTTATTTTTCACGCAGTAGTTGAACAATATAACGCATCTCCTGGGGCTTTAATGACACAGAATAGAAATCATAATCAATAACTAGAGGCTTCTGTCCCTCAGCTGTCGCTCCCCCTCTCACCAAAATAACCTATATATGTTAGCTATTGCACATATATAATATATATATATATATTTGTTCCTTTGTGAACTAGCGCTGATAGAGAAACATTTGTCTCGCCGTTGCCCACTTTACAGACAGACATCTCTGGGAGACGAGACGAGGGAAATGTGACAACAAATCTCCGCATTCACGGTTGCATTCTGCATTTTAACACGTCCGATAATGCAGTTCGTCCTGTAGTTTGGCTTTTATCTGCCTCCGTTGGTTTACAACTTCCTCTCTAACCATCATGTTCTGCTTACCATGTCATTTTGCTCATGGCTCCAGATTGCAAGCGTATGCATATTTAGAATTTCGCTCTCAATGTATATAATTTATGGCTCATTTGAAATTTTCATGAAGCGTAGCGTTGAGGGAACTTCTTGGTCAAGGGACAAATGTAGGGCAAAAAATGAAAGAAACATGCACAAATGGCTCGTAGAGAAAAAGGGACCACAGGGCAAACAGCAAGCACTCACAGTACTCCATAATGAATCAACCTGTTTAAAATTCAGAAACACAAACTCGTACTGGTTTCACCCCAGTTTAATTTAAATTCTCCTGCATCTGTCATACAATGTAGGCAATAATAACCTAGAGTTGTTTGCTATCAAGCGCAGGATCTTTGAAATGACTGCACATACTTCACTTTCACTTAAAACTGAGTGCAGTAAAGAATAATGAAATAAGATGTACTCTTTCTTAATGTAAACCCTCATTAGAATAGCAGCAGCATTAAACATGTAAAAAGTCTTTCCATCTCTTATGCTCTCCTCTCTTGTTGACTCTGCGGCGACTGTCACTCCTCCCACAGTCGTCCTCTCTTGCTCTTCGTGTGGAGTTAGGTGTTTTTCACAAATATATTATGTTCATAAATGTGCTGACAGACGGAATGATTTAAAATTAGATTAAGAATATGTGATTCTATGCAGTCAGAGCAGAACATGTTGCTTCATCCACACAGATGAATCTTTACTACAGAACACTCTGATTCATGTAAGCTCGGTTTAGTCAAAGTATTTCCACAAGTGAGAATAGTATTTAATAGTATATAATAGTATAAATAAAAAATAAGTGAAGGGATACAGTGTGGGTCTATCTGTAGGATAAGACTCAGCGCAGGGCAAGAAGTCTTTTAATATTCTAAAAACAATAGAGTTAGATATCATTGTTAATGATATAAATTTGTGACTACAGTGCAGACTGTTTACCCCTGCCAGAACCCCAGGGCCCAAACCAACCTTGTCTTCTAGAAATTACATTTATATATTTGCCACAGAAAATAGGTTTTGCAAGAAACATAAGTTTCTTTCTTGCATTTTTTTAATTGACACAATAAATGTTATGTTAATTAACGCATCTGCCAAGTCAAGCAAAATGTTCACTGACAACGTATTTCATTTGTTGTAATACAATATCCACTCTGAGCATTCAAGGATGTAATTTTCTCTGGGGGTTTTTACAGTTTTAGGTAGATGTTCTTACTGACGTCTCTCTGAACGTTGTTCTCTTACAGTTCAACCACCATAATCCACATGAGTGGATAAAAATGTTGATATACAATCTGAGTCGCCTTCAGTTATTAGTGTGGGGTCAAAGCAATAAGCTTAAGGAGCGGTGGCGAGTGGTGTGCTGTGACGGTCAACTTTTTCTGCCCTGGGTTTCGTCTCTCAAGCTACACACAGGCTGCAACCTTATTGCTGGAGGTTGTTGGGGCTGTATGCAGCCTGAAAGGAATACCTGTAGACACTGCTCAGGGCTGAAAAATCTGGCAAACTACATTTTTCAGGTAAAAAATAACATGTAACCTATATTTCAATTTACAGTTAATATTGTCCTAAAAAGATGCTTGAACTGAACATCAGTCAGAAATAAGAGAGTAAAGTTCTCTTTGTAAGGTTACAATACAGAGATTTACATACTATTTGTAGTTTTTTTTATACTACCATTATTCCGGAAAATACAATGACCAATTTTAGTGTAATTTTTTGTTGTTTGATTTTTTTTTTTCTTAACTTCATTGTCTCCCCCCACTTCTAAAACCAAACCTACGCCCTTGGCAACAACTAAAGCGTGATCAAATCAACTTAATTTTTATGTTTAGGAAATTCAAAGCACTTGGTTAAGTCTAAGGAAAGACTGTGGTCTTGGTTAAATATGGAAAAAGTCAAAAGTGACCTAAAATGTTTCCTGAACCTTTGACACAACAGGATTTTGACACCTTACGGCCACCATACACCCCGACCACCTCCCTACAACTTGAATGTGGTGCACTAGAAAAATGTTGCTGGGGAACATAATGCAGGCAGCAAATACGTTTCCCCTCAAAACATAATTGGTAAAACAAATTAGTATAAGCATCATTTTATGGGACAGGGTTTCCCAAACACCTTAAAAATGGCATTTAGCACACCAATTTCTGCATAAACAAATCAGTTTTTAGAACTAAATAAACTTTTGTAACAATTCTGAATGTAGGTCAATGTCGCATTATTAACTCAGCATCAAATTTGATTTGACGCAATTTTTAAAGATGATGACCAATATAAGAAAATAGTGCCACGGGCTTGATGGAATGAGAATAATAGCTGTTATGCTGATATAATATAAATTATTCTCTTACATTTTTGTTCCAGCAGTACTAAATGTGAAAAATGTCTATTTTTTTTTTGTAGCTGCTGTGACTCCTCCCAGTAAAAGTCACCTCAAATTATCTTTAATTACAATTTCCATCTTTGTCTTTTTACACTTTGAGAAGTCTCTGCTCAGTTTTGAATGAATGTACGAGTCTTCTCTGTCTGTCTTACATACAGGCAGAGCAGCAACGTACCGTCTTAAAATGGTACATTAGTGGCATGGTTCTTGAATATCTATTCATCTAATATCTATCTACACAACACAGTGTGATTATCTAAAATATGTATATCTGGGATTACTTTCACCACTTGAAAACTGAGTTATTGGGAGTTTGAGGAAAAAAGGCCCTTGATTTCTTACCCTTTTTGATTTATCACTATTGTTAATATTTATGTGCTGTGAGCATTACGTTCAATACTGTATGGCATTATGTTCACCATCGCTGGTGGCACTGGTGGTGAAGTAAACTAAACCAGAGAAATCAAAATGCATAAAAGTACAGACATTTTTCACCTCTGATGTCTGTCTAATTTATTGATTGTATTTTATCAAGCACAGCGTGGACCAATTATTTTCATATGTAAAATGTGTCATACCAACTACGATAAACTATGAAAAAGGCTGTGTGATTGTTGATGGGTCACCTTTACAGTAACTGCTTCTTCCACTCAGATTAAACTCTTTAGTAACGTAATTTTATTAATGAGGCCTCGAGTGCAGGTGCTAATAATAGATGTGGTAATCTGCCATTAACCCCAATCCTGTCTGATCAGTTTGGTGTTTCATTCATAACAATGCTGATTGATTTAAAGATGTTTTTAGCCTCCGAGATTGTTTCTAAGTGTATTCACTCATGAACATGAATAGTTTTACTTTTTGTAGTCAGTCTGTTAAATGAGCCAATTTCATTGTATGCAAAAATCTGAATGAAACAAGGAATGGTAAACACTCAAACAAATCTAACTGTGTCTATTCATTCTGTACTCTACTTTGAGAGATGCTCTGGTTTGACTTTGGATTGTATTGGTGAAACTTGGGGCCAGATTAATAAAAGTTCTAGATAAGATAAAGTGTGTGTCATATTTTCCAAACATCAATCCATCTCTTATGAATCTATTTGTTTCATATACTTAATATATACTCTACATGGTTGCATTGGAAATTTGAAAGAGTTACGTGTTAGTTCTCTTTCATTTAAACTTGATTTCTTTTTTGAAAAAGTGACAGCCCTTGTCTGATGTGACCAGTATAGCTTATTGTGGCTAACGTTAGCTAACGTTAGCTTTAGATAGATGAGTCTGTGTAACTGACTGAGCCTGTTTACTGACTTTGACTTTACTTTGTGCTACTGTTACACTATGTTGGAGCATTTATCATTATCCCACAAGTGTCACTTGTTTTCACAGTGGCCGCTGATTAGTATGATAGTCTAGCTTAAAAGTAGGGAATTTTTTTTTATTTAAAGTAAAAAAAATGTAATTGTAGGCCTACATATGAGCTATTTTGGTGACTATTAGCCTTTTTTCTTTTGGCTTTTTAAAATAAAATCACTTAGCAACTTTGGGATTTGCAACTCAGAACACCACAGGTTGAACACATTGAAACACGGCAAAGAAACCGCAAGTAGAGGAAGATACAGCTGCAATACATGAGCTGGGAACCATGCAGTCACGCGTGGCAGGCACTGCTGGATGAGTCACACTGGCAGGCCCTGTTTTCATGCATACCAAGCACATTAATGGCATACATTTAAATAGTTTTGTGAAGAGCCACAGTTGGAACTCACATTATACACCAGTGTTTCTCAGAGAACATTCAGATTCACGCATACAATGTGAAATAAATAAACCACGTGAGAGAGTCGGTCAGTACCACGTGACTGAAGTTCATGAGTTTGCACACCACAAGCAACTGGTGAAATTAGGGTATAAATGTAGACAGTATTTCCCAGCTTGTGTGTAGAAATTAATCAGTCAATATCTGCTAGTGACAGTAAGGAAGGAAAGAGGTTATCTAATATCTCACTTTTTATATTCCTAGTTAGTTGATGCAAATTTCTATGTTGTCTTTGCATTTTTCTGAGATTTTAAGTATTTACTCATACTTACTTTTTACATTAACAAGAAGCCCAATGAAACCAAAATGTCAGACATCCTCTTCCGACTTTTTTTTCATTTAGGGCTACAACTAACAAATATTTTCATTATCGATTGTTCTGTCCATTATTTTCACAATTAATTGTTTAGTTTATCAAACGTAAAGCAGTGGAAAAAGCCCATGACAACTTCCCCAAGCACAAAGAAACGCCCTTAAATCCCTTGTTTTATCCGACCAACAGTCCAAACCCAAAAACAAGCAGCAAATCCTCACGTATGAGAATTACATATTGATTATAGAAATAGTTGCCAAGCAATTTTCTTTCAATAAACTAATGAATTAATCAACTAATCGTTGCAGCTCTAGTTTCATTGATTCTTCATAATCCCCTCTTTTCCCTTCAAACCATTCCAGGCAGAACAAAAAGAGAACCCATGTGAGTTTAATATGGACTTTTCACCTTTAATATCTTATTCAGTTGATGTGGCATGTATTGTTTGAAAGTTAACAGATTGTTTTGTATTTTATCATGCTAGATTCCTGAGTTTAATCCTATGTTAATTCTATGTTAATTAAGGAGAAAAGAGTGAAATGCCAGATTGTGGATGCATTCATGTTAAAATGATAACCTAATTTATTGATATTATTATTTGTTTGATACTATTCAGCTCCTTAAGTTTCCCTTTAATATTCCTTTGTATAGAAAAAAACATCCATCAACCACCATCCAACTGTTAACCATTACAATCCACCCTTGACTACAATAATAACAGCTTTTACGGCAACACAAAGACTTTATATCACAAATATGCAAACCATAAACATTTTCATATAGACGACAGTTAGCACCTACAGAAATGAGAAACGCTGTCTTACCTTATGCCTGCACTTAAGCACCACTCCATATGCTCCTGGGCAGAGAAATAGAGAGAAGAAGACACAGAAGATCAATGAAGAGTGAGACTGAGACGTGTGCTTAAGTTTCAACATCTTAATTACGTGTTGGCCTCCTAAACCTCGAGCAAACATGTTCTTAGAAAACAAGTGCAGAAGGTGAGAGCCACCAGAGAAACAACAGTTAATAGGTGAGGCGGAGGCATACGTACTCTCCCACACACTCAACACACACATATGCCTACTGTATACCTTTGACAACTAACACACGCACACACACACACACACACACACACACACACACTGTGTCCCTGTAGCTTTCAGTCTTCGCTAAGCACACCATGTTCTCGGTTGATCATCCATATTTCAGATGTCAGTTGTACGGCTGTAAATCTGTTTTTTTTTTTTATGCATGTCGGCCAGACTAGCGTTGGTTGAAGTTAATTATTTTCCATTTTTGTCCAAACTGCTTTTGTTGCTGTTCAAATCACACATGCATACACATAATAAGGTTAGATAAACCCTGCTAATCTCAGACACTATGAGTCCTCTCCCAGTTATGCCTGTTCCAGTTTAAATTTTTAATTCAACCGGGGAACAAGAACAAACAAATCGTCCCACATGAATAAAACTGTCCATAATATTCCTCACTGTTCCTCACCTAATGCATAATGTTGCAACATTTTGTTAAACTCTGACCAGCTGTGTCTGATAGCCCTATCACTGTAATACTACTCATGTTATAACGGGGCAGTAACATGCATTATTCCCCACAGTTTGTCAGGATCAGAGATATTGTGCATGACGGACAAATAACAAACAGATGACACTGAGTTGTAGCTCCTCGCCCAGTTTTATCATGTTACTAATTTACAAATGGAAATCATCTTGAGGACACAAGTCTTATACTATCAATCGCATAAAGTCTTTCTGATGTTCCAGTTGGCTCAGGGGGCTTAGTGTATATGAAGAAATCTTATTATTGCATTTGCTATAGCTCAGTTGAATTTTTACTCTGATAACGCGGTCATGTTCGGAGGCTAGAATCCATCAGTTTTTGTGGCAAAGTATTTTAGCCATCAGTGCCACCTGGTCTGATTTTTGTGCTTGGATTTAAAGGTCTTTACAATGTGGGTCTCATGGAAATCTGAGGTCATATCCTTTTTCCTACCTAGCTTCTGTCCTACTAGCATCTGTAACAAAATGGCTTTTCCTTTAGAAGGCACTTTCATTGTTCTTTGTGAAAAGCTGAAACAAGATAAAACAACAATTATTTTTGTTAACGTTCCCTACCACAAGCCTTGTGGTAGCTGTAGTCTTTAAGGAACTGGCAGAATCATTGTTTAATGTTAAATGGACAAGGTCTTCATGACTATCCAGTAAAGATACCTTTCATCTATGGATATGGACAGAAAACTGCAGGAACATAGTTTAGCTTTTCAGAAAGACTGACAACAAACCCTCTATAATGATAAAACTGTTACAGTTACAGTGTCGCGAAAAGGGAGGAGTTATTTCATCCTGTTTCACAAAGGCAATTTGCGAGCTCTGCAGCATCACTTTTCACAAATAATTTCACTCGCAAATTGCAGATAAATTTGTGAGCCCTACTGTACGCAGCTCTCAAATGCTCTTAGATGGGATGTTTGTTTTGATTATGGAAATGGGTCAACATTGAAATGAGAGGAAATTATCCCATGTTGCAAATCGCTGCTTGCATGTTGCACATTTGGTGAAACGGGCTCCAGAATTCCAGAAGTAAAAATGTTTACAGTATTTTCTCCATAGACAAAGTTAGGTGAGTGGCGGTTGGAGCCCTTCCAAGGCTTGGATGGACATGAACCTCCTGGTTGAATTATCGCTACAAAAGATAAGCCACTGTGTTAGAAAATATCTGTTTCTTTGACAGTAAGTTAGAGGTACAGTGGATCCCAAGTATTTCTGTAAGAAACACCCAATCAGAGAGCTTCCAGTAAAATTCTCTTGTGTACAGATAAGTGTGAGCTGAAGCTGAAGGTTACACTTTGTGGAAACCTGAAAATGCAGTCAGTGGTTTAAATCAGATCACTTTTTGGATTCTGGGTCAGTTTCTAAACAATTCAGCAACTACGATACAGTGTTCTGTTCCTTCTTGCAACAACAAAGTGTTCTGAATTTGCTACGGGTCTGATTCATGACTGTGACGAGCCTCTTGTTCATAGCCTTGGCGGCCGAGGCTCACAGGCACTGAGGGATTTAGAGACACTTGCAATGTCAAACAGACAGAAAGAAAAACATGATTTCTTGGGGGGAGAAAGTAAACTAACAGCGATAACATACATTTAAAGTACAGTTAAATTATCCAGGAGACTGCATTGTTTCTGTGTTGAGGAACATTGACAATATCATTAAAAGAGAACTCTCAAATGTGGATTTACAATGGCAAAAATGCCTTTAACTTATGCCATCAGAATTATTTGTTATAAGCACAAACTAATTCCACACAAAGTGGCTTTAAGACAAGTAAAAAACAAGAAAAATGTTGTTGCTGTGGCTTTAAATCTTCCATCATTTAGTTGCAGTTGTTTGTGTATCTAACTTTTTGATTAATGTATGCTGACAAGCAGTGATGTAAATCACAGTTAGTGAGAATTATCAACAGTACAATAAACACTCGGTTTCTCTGTCTTCTCCCATTAGAGTGAAACCAGGGAAGCGTGTCAGTCCAAGTCACTGAAATGAGCTACAAATGACGCTGCTGACTGAAAGAAATAATTGCTGCATGGTTTGATGTGTGAAGGACCTGTGTGTGGAACACTTGAGAGTCATTTGCAGCTATAGACTTAAAATTGTATCCTCATTTATTTCATTTTCTGGCCAGCCATCAACAATGTCACTGGAACAAGAGTTGACCAGCCTTTTTAGGCTTTAGAGGAATAAAATTCTGGTCAGGAAATATTGAATGCCTTTGTGTCTTAAACTGTTCCTTAGCTTAAAAGTTGTTTAAAGATGTGAATAGAGTCTAAATAAAATATTGGTATAAGCCGAATAAAAAAAACATGTCATCACTACGCATCTCTAAATATGGTTATTTTCATATTTTCAGATCTGTTGAAGGATCAAGCAAGTCCTCCAAACTAAAAGATCAATTATGTCGTCTGTCATTGCCAACCACAACAACCATTGTGAGGGCTTTCCTAATCTGATGCCCCTATCAGCAGGATGACATCGTTTATCAGTACCTTTCAAAATCATTACAAAACTGCTACCGCTTTGGGTTAATGTTTGGTGAGGCAGAAATATTTGGTTATGGTTAGGGAAAGATCGTGGTCAGGATTAAAAGAAAACAACGTTGGAACAGCCAGGGGTGCCAAATACTCAAGTACTGTACTTAAGTACAATCTTGAGGTACTTTCCATTTTATGCTGTTTTGTACTTCTACTAAATATATATTGTACTTTTTACTCCACTACATTTATTTGAAAACTTTAGTTACTAGTTACTTTGCAGATTTAGATGATTAATACATAATATAAATCAAATAATAAATTATGATTTATTATTATAGGTTAAGCTACCCAGCAGTATATGAAGTACTTGAAATTAGCCCCACCTTTACCAGCCACAACATTATAGTGATGTTCACATTAATGCATCAATAATTATAATCCAGTAAGATTTTGAAATGGGCCACACTGCATAATGAGTACTTTTACTTTTTGTACTTTAAGTACATTTTGATACTAATATTTTTGTACTTTTAGTACATAAATACATATTTTAAATGCAGAACATTTACTTGTAACAGAGTAGTTTTACACTGTAGTATTACTTAAGTAAAAGATCTGAATACTTCTTCCACCACTGACTGTACTCTGACTGTACAGCTCACGTAGTAAATTCACCATATTGTAAGTTTTCACAGCACTAATTTTTCATCAGTACTACAGTCTCATATTTAACTCACCACTCTGGTTTCTCTTTTTAACACAAATGCTATTTTAATCCACTAATTTATTCCAGTTGCTTCTACTCTGCGTTTAGTTACAGTCCGTGAAACTCAACACTTCCTTACAGATTAAAAGCCTACCAGGAAGGGGATGGGTCATGTCCTTTGAGCTGCTGGAAGGCTTTTAATGTGAACCACCAATCCAGGAAGTGTTGAATTTCATTGACGGTAATTTACCCATGCCTTTTAAAGATCTAAGAAATAATTAGAGAATAAAAGCTGTATTTCTGCTAGAGAAGAGAAACTCAGAGCAGCAGAGTGGAGAGTATGACATAAATGAAATGTACAGTATCAAGACAACAGGTAGGGTGTTTTGAGTTTGTGTCAACAGCAAATTAAAATGGGATCAGGAAACAGTGAAGCTTCTTACAAAAATATCTGATATAAAACAGGGAAGTATAGGAATAAATACCTGTCTAATATAAGCCTGGTTCTCTCTGCAGTTGAGGTAAATAAAGGCCCTGGAAACTACTTGAGAAAACATGGTAAACAAATAAGTAATGCTGTTGTTTTCCTTGTGAGGACAGTCTCGAAGGATTACATACTACTCAATTAGAAACTTCTCCAACCTCTCAGGCTCACAAACCCCTTTAAAATCCCTCTGCATTGTGTCAAGAAGGCTAAACTCCTCAAAAGGGGACAAGTTGGACATACAAGATCTGCCAACAGTGATGTGTACAATGAGCTGTACAATGGAAACCGCACCTTAGGCTGCTATAACACCCAAATATAAACCCAAAAAAAATACAGTGGCTATGACCTCAGTGGGCCTGATCTCCAGGATCAGAGTTGCAGGTTAACAACAGTACTTAACAGCCCTCACGTTCTACAAACATGCAGTAAAATCTGTTGTGTAAAAACCACCCACCTTCTCCCACAATGCCAAGGACTTCAAACTTATTCATCACATCACAGAGGGTGGGGGCTCCTCCAGCAGGTGAAATGAGCTGCTCGGGTTTTAGCGAGGAGGCTCCTGCTTTGACCGGCGGCTGACGGAGTGAACTGTAGAGTCCAGGAGAAATGTGGCAAGCGTCTGACCACACCCCATCTTCACTCCTCTTCTTCTTCGGCTTCTCTCTTCCTCACTCTACAGCTCTCTTCCAGCCTTACGTTTTTTAAATGTCAGTTTTTCTTATTTATGGATCTGACTCACGTTGTTTCAGTTGTCTCCGATCTCTCTTTATTCCATGTCTTGAGGTTGTCCGTCTCGTACTTCTATCCAAACCTCCACACGGTCGTACCTGGAAGACCAGAGACAAAATAGAGAAGCAAGGTGTTAAACTATGCTGTCGAAGGGGGTCATTCCAAGGTCCAACTTCCCATCATTCCTTGCGCAGGCAGTAGCATGCTGGTGGTATTCCTGGCACAGATGGTGGCTAACTAGGACATGTAGATGTACAGAAAGGCATTTCCTTGAGGACACATTTAAATCATGGATGACATAAGCATGACTTCCACACACTCATCCCATCTATTCCCATCAGCCATACATTCAATCTGAAGGATGCTGCAAAGGTGACAGTCTAGAGTGAATGTATAATGGCTGGCAGCACTATTAAGCCCTGCCTGCTCTGCACAGGTCTATCTTTGTAGTTCACTGAAACCAGAAATCGGATGTATGGTCATGAAATTGTTATGAGATTGACAGTTTTGTTTTTCAGTGAAATTTCTCAATAACTTTTGGATGGATTGCCATAACATTTGGTGCAGACATTCATGTTTCCCTCACAATGAATTTCAGTAACTTAGATGATCCAACACTGTCCAAAACTATTGACACTCATCAGCGTCAGCTGTACTTTGTGTTTTGTGCTAATTAGCAAACGCTAACACGCTAAACTAAGATGGTGAACATGGTCAACATTACACCTGCTTAGCATCAGCATGTCAGCATTGTCTGTGTGAGCATGTTAGCATGCTGATGTTAGCATTTAGCTCAAAGCACCGCTGTGCCAAAGTACAGCCTCACAGAGCCGCTAGCGTGGCAACAACTATTATTTAACCTTTATTTAACCAGGATAGGTGCCATTGAGATTAAATACCTCTTTTTCAATTTAGTCCTGGCCAAGACAGGCAACTATTGGATGGATTGCCATGAAATTTGGTAAATTCCTGTCCACCTCAGGACAAATTGTACTAACTTTGGTGATTCCCTGACTTTTAATCTAGCGCCATCATCAGGTAAAAATTGTGTCCAACACTTTGGTTTATGACCAAATACCTGCAAAACTAAGGACATTCCCATCAGCCTCTTCTGCACTTTGTGTTGTACCCACAGTATAATTACCTACATCTTTCTGTTGCTGACACATTAAATATGTCCAATTTCCAAGAGCATATTCTACATTTATGCTCACTAACAAAGTACTTTGTTTTAGGAAGAAAAAAAGGCTAAGAACAATCATATCCAAAGGCTTAGATCTCCTCCTGTCACACCTCCAAAAACTGACCATGATTATTAAATGCCTCTTTTGTAATGCGAATGCTGTTGGACTGGAACCATCAAAGCTTCTCGCAGTATCAGTCCAACTTCATTTGTATAACACTTGATTTATTCAGCAGTGCAAAAACACTTTAATGTTGATTTGGCTCATGTGCCTGTGTGGGCGTTTTCCTATGCAGTGTACACTCCACACAGCTAAGTCTTTCCAGGGGAAGTGATTAGGTGGATGTTAAGGCCATCCATGGCTAGTCATTTAAGGATATGGTGCTGCCACTGGGGAGTGATTACAGCCATACTGTATCTGAATACACAAATAGACCAAGTGGAGCAACCTAGGATGCATTATTTCCTGTACTCAAGGAAAATGTGTTCCTAAAAAATGGGTACAGCACAGGCTGGGTTTATTGATAAGCTGCTGCTTCTCCTTGCAGCCATCAGGCAGACAGCTAAATGGGAATAAGGTGGCAACATCAATGTGAAAGTCCTGAAAATATTGACAGGACGGACTGAAACATTAATCTTGCAACACACGCCCGTTGGTGTCTGTATGCAACGAAAACCACGGGAATGAGTGAGTTTGAGAGTGTGAATTTAATAGGCAGGTGCGTGCGACCGCGTGCACGAGAGTATATGTGTGTGCGTGTGTATATGAGGTGAGAGAGAGAGAGGGAGAGGGAGAGAGAGAGAGAGAGAGGATAGTAATGCTGCTCTCTCTGCATCGAAACTGCGTCTCTCTCGTCGCTGCGTTGCGGAGCACACCACCATTCTATCGCTGTCCACGCGTTTCTCAGCCTACACAGCAACCAGTGCATACATTATAACGTAGCCTAGTTCATGGACCAATGTTCACGACAGTGTTGCACAACAAGATCCACAAATAGCGTTTACCCATAACCCCATAATTAGACATAATTTCACGCACGCAAAAAACCATAAAAGATATGAGAAAATAATCAATCGCAGCCCGTCCATCATTAAACCAATGAAGCCCTTTTACCTGCAGATGTGATGTGCCGCCTGTGTGAGGTGAGAAAGCTCAATCTGTGAAGCACAGAGCATCATGCCCATGAAAATGATGATGTGGGAAGACGAAGAAACATCATGTGGAGCGACAGGAGGGGGGGAAACCCGGGCCTGTGCGTCGTGACACGATCAAATATCCTACTCACTCAATCTCTGGATGGAGATGAGACCGAATCCGCAGGCATAACGCCGATGACGGGGTATCCATGTACCGTCAACAGCTCTCCGTGTTCATAGCCTCAGCATCAGCTGGTTATAGCAGCAAAATCGTCATTCCTCTGAGCGACGCTGCGGACAGCCAATAGAAACACGGACGTCTGCGCGTTCCAGCAGTGGTTTTTACATCCAATATGAGCTGTGATAAAATAAAACTTTTGGATGGAAATGGAATCCAGCTCATAATTTGTTAAATCTTAAATGGCCTATAATGTCTGATATTAATCACCCCCCAATAATACACTGCCAGGTCCTGCAGGGCTGTTACATCCCCCCTTTTGGTCAATCCATGTTGTGTCACTGATTAAAGATCTTCCTGCAGCTTGTCTCCACTCTCTCCCACCTACACCTCCCCTTCATGACTGCACTAATTGGCGAAATCAGTGTGAATTCACTGGATTCGCAGACACTGGGTCTGTTTCATAATGAGCAGGTGTTATAAAATATTTTGTACATTAAATGCTGCAGCCACAGGCTGTTATAAGACACCACCTTCTTCTAAGGGCCACCTGTGCTGCGTTTGACCTCCACACCATCCTTTTAGCTCATTGTTCTGCACTGCAACAACTTTATTGTAAAAACTCTCATTATAGTAATTAAGATGATGTGGTTTAGAGCAGCTTTATTCTCTAACAGGAACGTTTAATGTATTCAGAACATAATACTACTTGTTTTGTTTTCCTGTAGTGCTAAAGAACCATTTCTAATAACACAAAGTAAATAAATACTCCATTATAAGTAAGCTTAATGTCCTGTAAAACTATAAGAACTATAAAAGTACATAATTATCAGAAAAATGTTATTTTCAAAGTGAAAATAGGCTTCTCATTATGCAGAATTACCCTTTTCATAATGTTATTAAATATATTCTGGGTTGTATTAGTGATGCATTAACATAAAAGCAGCTTTTTAATGTTGAAGCTGGTTAAAATGGAGCTATTATAAGCATTTTATATACTGTTGGATAGATTGAGCTCTAACAAAGCATCATAATTTATAAGATTATCATTTATTGTGTTTTAACATCTTAAAGGCTAAAGTAAGTAGCTGTCAGATAAATGTAGAGGTAATTTGTCTGGAAATGCAGTAGAGAAAAAGTATAAAGTAGCATAAAATATTCAAGTTAAGGTACAAGTATACATTTGTAATTAAGTGCAGTGCTTAAGTAAATGTACCACTATAGTTTTCACAAGTTGCCTGGAGAGTGTAGCCTGACTCATCATTACTGTGGGGTATTATTGTCAGATATGGAGTGGCATTTTATATTTAACTCTACAGTCGTTGTGCAGAGCTGTACTCATAAAATGTGGAACATTTGGTCGGAGTCGTTGCCAAAGAAAAAAACTTTCTCACCTACATTTGATGCCACATTTTGTTATTTGGGAGAAAAGTATCTGAATATTTAGAGATCGAGATCTGAAAGGAATGATTTCACGTTTTGTCAGCGACGGTTTCACATACTGGAAAACACTGTGTGGGAGAGGTTCTTAATTTTAAACCATATATATGGAGTTTATGAGTTTAGACTTTCCAGTTGGTTATCTTTGACCTAATAATCAGGAGTTGTGTTAAGTAACTAAGTACATTTACTTGAGTATTTCTGTTATGTTGCTTTACACTTTTACTCCACTACATTTCAGAGGGAAATACTGCATTCTTTACTCCTCTATATGGTTACTTTACAGATGTTACACACAAAACACATTATCAGTTTAACATAAAAGTAGATAAACTTTACTAATCCCAGGGAAATTAGCTTTATTTTATTATTTCTCTGTTTTATTAGTTTATTTGATAGGAAAAGTGATCAGAAAATAATTCTAATTATGAAATATGACACACGTTACAGATCAAACTATGCAATAGAAAATAAAGTAGTTAAAATGAACTCCACCACCACCAGCTATTTAGGCTTCATGTAAATATATCAACATTAATAATCTAATAAAGTCATATATAATCACTCTAAGAGGGACCATTCTGCATAATGAGTACTTTAACTTAAGTACACTTTGCTGATAATACTTGTGTACTTTTACTTCAGTAAAACTTTGAATGCAGAGTATTATTTGTGGTATTAGTATTTTTAAAGGGATAAAAAGGATTTGGGTACTTCTTCCAACATGAATCAATCAATCCAGCAATCATCTCCATTAATTAGGCTAGTTCCTTGTATTATTATTAGCCTACAACGATTTAATCCACTAATGGCTTTTGGGAATGGTCTGTGTTTTTAATTTTTTCTTCATTACCAGCTACTCACATGAATCTGACCTTCCAGTACCTGCAGTTATATCTGTCATTCTCACCACCTTCTCCTGCGTGAAAAACAGGAAACACGTTCAGTTGTCATGTTTTCGTTTCCGCACGACATGCAGTTTATTATCAAACCCCAACATGAAACAATATCCGTCTTAATAAAACGACTAATTAATAATACCTTTCCTCTGTTTTTTGTTTTTTTTTCTTCTTCTTTTTTTTAACCTCCAGTGGAAAAATATGAATTACAGCACTGCGTGGTGGACATGCGCGGAGCTGCAGCGAATATGGCGGCTTGCATCTGATAGAAAGTGAGGAATCTCCCATCAAAATACCCTGTTCAAACGGTTGGTACGGCTCATGTCTCATTATTACTCTCATGTGCTGCCAATGACGGGTTTCTCTCGCGTTTGTTTTCCGGGCTGCGATCAAAAGCGGTCGGCTTTCCAGCTGTTCCGTCCCCCTGCAGTGATAGATAGCAGAGCGTGTTTATACTGTGTCCTGTGTGCAGGCGGACAGCTTGGTGCGTACAGTAGCGACATTGAACTCTGCAGATTTCCCTTTGCTTTCTGTTTACTTGCTTCCTGCAGAGGATCGCGCCGCAACTGAGAAAACGTTTGGCGTGATCCTGCAGCCGTGTAGCATCACGCCCGTTGCTATTTGGTAACGTTAGCAGTGTTTAGCCCGTGTAGTGACCACCGTCCCGCCCACGAAATGTGACCATAAAACCAAATGAAAATGCGTCACAGACTTTTCTTCACATTAAATTTGATCTTCTGCTGATTCGGTTTTTCTCCCCCGAACCTAAATCCTGCAAAAATCTTGCAATAATCGAAATGATCTTATTTATCAGCCACACATGCAACCTAACGCCACATAGGTAACTTCACCTAGCCTAAATGCTGGCATCAAGGAAACTGGATGAGAAATGTTCTGTAATGAAAGTTTTTGGATATGAAACCATATCCCAAGTTACCATGCTGGAGGTGACGCCCTGCAGCGGCTCACACCCCCTCAGCCTCTCAGCAGTAATGTGATCCTTTTTACTCTCCTGACTCCAAACTGTCCTGCCTGACAGAGAAAACACCAGGAGAGGCTGTGAGGATCGTTTTCAGTCTGGATTTGTAGGTTAATCTCATTATTGTCAAGTTATAAAAAAAGGGGTGTTATCTCACAGAAGGATGTGCTTCAGGGTAAACCCACAAAAACTCTCTGTCAACCTTGTTTTTAAAGTCTTTATGATTTGAATTAATAGCAAATTAGCTGAAACAATTAGTTGATTAATCAATCAGCAACTAAACATTTCCTGGTTTCAGCTTTTCAAATGTGACGACTTGCTGCTTCCTTAGTTTTATATCATTGTAAATCTGATAATCGAGTCTTTTGTCATTTTTCAAGCAAGAATGTCAAATATTGCCTAGTTTCAGGTTCTCAGTTGTGAAGATTTGCTTAGGGCTGCAACTAACGACTGTTTTCGTTATTAATCTGCCAATTATTTTCTCGATTACCATATAAAATGCCTTGACAATCTCCCAGAGCCAAAAGTGACAAATTCAGAAGAGTTCAAAACCCAAAGATATTCAGTTTACAGTCACATAAAACAAGGAGAAGCAGCAAGTCCTCACAGTGGAGAGGCTAGAGCCAACGAATATGAGGCATTTTGGTGATTAATGATTAATTGATCAAAATACTTGTCAATTAATTTTCGGTCGCTCGACTAATCGGTTAATCAACTGATTGTTTCAGCCCCAGATCTGCTGCTTTGCTTTGTCTTATGTGATGGTGAACTGAATATCTTTGGGTTTTGAACTTGTTGGTCGTACAGAATAAGTACAACTTTATTTTGTGTATTGTGACTCCTTATGAGAAATTAAGAAATACATTTTTGTACTTTTTTTCTACTTAAAAAAATATATATTTTAGTTGTACAAAAATATCCTCTAAATTTGTGTAAGCACATGTCCTGTGGGTGTGAATTCTGCATAATGAAAATGAACAACATCTTCCGTCTTACTTTTATGTTGTAAAAACGTAAAAGAAACCTATGCAAATGTTATCAGTGCTGAAACAATTAGTCGATTTATCGTTTAAGTTATTTATCTGGCAAAAAAAGCCAAACATGCTGTTTCCAGCTTCGCTTGTCGGGATTTGCTGCTTTTCTCTGTTTTATTTAATTGTAAATTGAGTATTTTGGGATTTTTGAACTGTTGGTCACAAGACAAGCAATTTGAAGCCGTCAACTTTGGCTCTGTGAATTTTTCACACATTTCTGACATTTTAAAGACTTGATTAATTAATTAGTTAAAAGTAATTAATGAAATTAAATGAGTAATGAATCATTAGTTACAGCCCTACTGTCAGTGGAAAATACTGAAATAACCTACTGTGACATTACGTCTTTTATTATTATACTTTGTATAGTTAGTATTTGTGTGAAGCATCAAATATCAAAAAAGTAAAATGCTTCATAATGCAGTCTAAATACATTACAATATTGTTTTCAAATTTTATAAAGTATAAAGTTTGACCCAATTTTTTTTCCACATGAGAAAATGAGCTATCTCTAACACTTGTCAAGGAAAAGTTACACCCTGCACAGAAACCAGGTCTCGGGTCATTTTTCAGATCTTCTCACTGTTCAGGTTCGTGAACATTAAACTAATCCCAGATAAGTGGTCGCCTCAGTGGAAATGGAGGCCGTAAAAATTAAGTGCTTCCTGGTCTGACGGGTGTTTTTTTTGTCTGACCCTCTTGAGCGAGGCAGACAGACCAGTGCAAACACTGAACCAGTCTGGAGCTGAGCGAGGAGCAGAGCTGGAATCCTTTTCATGTCGGCCAGCAGACGTCCCACATCCACACGTCTTAATGGCTTTTTATGGCAGCTAGGAATCTTTATGGCTCCTTCTGACTCAATGGGATTCGCTGCAGAGACAGAGGGGTCTTTAGAGGGAGGGACAGCAGCAATACATTGCAGATGCTTAAATGTTTTAAACACAAGGAAAGGAGACATTGTCTGGCTTCTGGAGAGATTTTAACCTTTGAATTTCTGGATTTAATTTGGAGAGTATCACTTTTTTGATGCTCTGGTACCTTGGATTATTTTTCTGCTTCCTTTTGAGCTATCACTATGTACGGGCTTTGCAGGGAGTGGGACTTTGCTCAGAGTTTTTGTAAACCTGGATGTCTGAGCCAGATTTTCAGCATAAAGAGTGTGGTAACAATTTTATCGTATTAATAATTCCTACAGTGCATCAGGAGTAAATGTTAGTAGTGTAGCAAAACCTTTTGTCCAGAGGTGTTCATATGGACTTGTGAAATAACAACACATACCCTTCGTTGGATTTTACATCTCCTTACGTCAGAATTAATGCACATGTTGGTGTTTATGCTGTCTGATAATTATTTATTAATCACAATTAATAGGATTGGATGTTTCTGTTGGGATCTAATGCATCCATTATGACTGTTGTATTTTTGATGTGCAAAGTTTCAGTGAATTATAGAATATTATCTGTTTATATCCAAGTTGTGAGCAACAGATTGGATGTCACTATCATTAGATATTAGGATTATGGTAATGCGAATATTATAGAATGAAACCTGAAGCAAACAAACTCCAGCAAAACAGAGTATTTAGATATGTATATTTAGATGAAAGATTGGCTTTGATTGTGAGATTATCTTGTTTTTCTTACTGTCAACAAATCCCATGAAAAAACAAACAAACAACACAATATGTTAGTCCGTCTCTTAATCTTTTCTGACCTGTTTCACTGTGCCCGAAAGACTCAGTGAAACGACAGTATGTGTGTTCATGGTAATGAAGGAACAACCCAGTTCAACAGTGTGGTTCATTAGTATTTTTTTGGCTTTGGCTACACAGATAATGCTTTGTTTGTTTCATCAGTTCATTGTTGGTTTTGGTCTTTTCATTGGATTTGTTGACAATAAGAAGAATATCACCAGACTTAACCTTTTAAAACTCAAAATATATTACCACTGTTTAACATTACAAAAAAGGCAAGGCAAGTTTATTTGCAGCATCTTTCAACAACAAGGCAATTCAAAGGGCTTTACATAAGACAGAAAGGCATTAAGAAAAGATATAAAAGAAACACAAGACAACATAAAAAGACACAGTTGAATAGGATTTAAAAGAGTAAAATAAAAAAGAAGACAAAAATAAGCTAAAATAGAATAAGACAGACTAAACACACTAATAGAACAGACTAATACAGTGCAGTGCAAGATATGAATAAATAGTCCCAAATTTAACTTAATAAAATGCAGTAGAAAACAGAAAGGTTTTAGGCCCCGATTTAAAAGAACTGAGAGTTGGAGCAGATCTCAAGTCTGTTCCAGATATGTGGTGCATGAAAAGTGAATGTTGTGTTCAGTTTTGAGAGCTGCAGATCAGAAATGTATTCTGGTCCTGCTTTATAAACCAACAGTAATATTTTAAAATCTTTTTTTTTTTTTGACAAACAGGAAGCCAGTGTAAAGATCTGAGAACTGGGGTGATGTGATCCACTTTCTTGGTCTTAGTGGGAAAAAGTGGAATTAATTTTGCATGTAAGTCTATAATCTCTTAATTTTGATGGGGGCGTGTATCAAAGAGTCATTTCAAAATAATCCCAATATGTAGTTTTACAGTAGGTCTATGCATTCTGGTCTTTTTTTGTTTTTGTTTTCTGGATGAAGGTTTTGGACTGTATCTGTCTCTCTCTCCAGTCTGTGTAGGTAAAAGCCTGCCTGACTTCAGGTCCTCTGCAGCAGCACGTTTAACTTTGGTCATCATGGGCCGAACACCGCACAGAGGTAGGCCTTCACAATGCTGTTTTATTCTGGTTGTCCTGTCCCTGTTGTACTTTGACTGATTCCCAAATGTCTCAATTCGATCACAAGACAAACACACAAAGATCAAAATGCTCTCTGATGTTTCCTACCACATAATTAGAGTTTTCGGTGTTTGATGTGTTTGAGATTCGTTCTATTTTTTCTCAGAACTATTACAATTGCACGTTTTATGCCTTCATTCTCACAGTAATTACAGTCTGTGTGTATCAGTAGCTCCCAAATCCCGATGAGCAGTTCAATCATCTTTTGATTTCAGATCAAAAAGAGGAGAAGGAGAGACGAAGCAGCATCACAGCAGGATCTGCCCTCGACAAATCTAATGGTAGGCAACTCTGATCTCTGGCTTCTTCCTCCTCATTGTTGATCCTTTCATTAACTGACTAATCTAAAACTTTTTGAGTTAACATCTTTTTTTGAATCTTCTGTGCCAATTCTTGCATTAACAGTGATCAGTGATTTTGTTTTCTGGGGCGGGTTAACAAAAACATTCATGAATGTCCTCGTTAAGCTGTGTCTTCAGAAGGTTTTAAGCAAGTTCTTGATGAGCTCTTCACTCAAATTTGACCAAGATCACCATTTATTGGCGTATTTCTTCTAAACCTCCTCAACTGTGCAGATTTAGCAACTGTGGCATGAACAAGCATAAAATGGACATTTTTCTCCCCAGCAATCCATTTGTACATCCAATCAGTTTATTTAGGCCTGCAATATTTATGATTTACTTTAATAAGTGTAGTAAAATGCTTTGGTTACTGCTTTGTGGCTAAAGGCCTATACATTAAAAATGTCTTTTATAAAAAGTATTTCTTAAAGCATATAGCTGCTTTACCAATATTTTACCCTAACAGCGACAAATGACAATTTGAAAACAGTGTTACAATGTAAAAGGGGTCACTCGTAGCAATGAACCTACAAAGAATTATCAAGAATTATATATCACCTGAATCTGCAGCTCCCCTCGGCTTTATGGAGCTTTATAGTCAGCTCGTTGTTTAGCTGTCCGGTCCGTAATTTTACTGTTTTGATTCACTCTCACGGCTCTCATAGTGTCGTTTTCAGCCGCACAAGGCAGCTGTTTTCAGCAAAAAAGCTCTAAAAACACACTGTACACTACCTGCTCAGCACCAAACGACAGAGAGACACAGTTAGCGACTATCTGGTGAACATAGTGGAGCATTTAGCAGCTAAAGAGCCAGATATTTCCCTCAGGAGTTGGTGGAGACCAAAAACGGAGTTAAAAGAGAGTGAATATTGGACTTAAATTCGCCAGGTGACCATAACACGACTCCAAATTAATGCTAATTTGACAGTTTGCCTGTTAACTTTAAAGGTCATACTGTATGTCCGTGCTGTGTTCACCACTTGTTTCCACTGCGCCCAAGTGGCGAAGTTTATGGTTGTCACTTTACTGTGTTTTCTCTCCTGTAACAATCTTTCAGTAATCAGTTCTGTTTTTTTTGTTGCCAGAACCGTTCAGTTGGGAAGACTATCTGAGAGAAACTTCCTCCACTGCAGCGTCGCCTACTTGTTTTAAGCAGGTAGCTGATCATTAAGATGCATTTTTAAGGTCCCATATCATTCATTTCCCTTATATTCTTTCCTTAAATGTTTCCTTGTATTTTTCATATTGTTAAATTGTCTGCCATGGCTCACGACAAGCATGTTCTGTTTGATGTTTTGTAAGTAGGTGTTGCTTAGTTAAAGATGTGGTTTAGAGGATATGTGTGGTGATATTCTGTATTTTTCTTATTGTCGACAAAGACCAGAACCAACAATAAATGGATCCAAGTGTTGTTTGTGGATCCAAATATAGCCTGATATATTTTATCCCTTTGTGCCATCAAGCTTAAAAACACATCATGTTTCTTTATTACAATGAAAATGAGCATGTAAGTTTATTTTTAAATAACATAAAATAAACTGCTGCTTTTAATCCATGTCTGAAAATAGTCCCAAACAAATTGTGTTCAAAGTGACTGAAGGTCCCTGTGTGCCCCTCTGCAGTCCAGAGTCCCCCCCTCCAATGACTTTAAAGCAGGCATGAAACTTGAGGCACGGGACCCTCGCAACTCTAACTCTGTGTGCATTGCAACGGTGATGGGCATGATGGGTACTCGTCTGCGCTTGCGTCTGGATGGTAGTGACAACACCAACGACTTCTGGAGGCTGGTCGACTCGTTAGACATCCAGCCAATAGGAACCTGTGAGAGGAACGGAGACATGCTGCAGCCACCGCTGGGTGAGTGTATTTTTACATGACTTGAGTTTGTTTGTGAAGAGAAATATTTAAATACTTGGAAAATTAACAATGTCTCAAACAGATATCTTACTCAAAATGTGAGAGATGTGTAGTGGGTCTAACAGTATGTGTTGTATAGTGAACAAGGACCACACTTTCCAGGACTGTCTTTCAGCACTTCATTGCAAGCCGTCAGACACGACAACACTGAAACCTCCCTGCAATTGTGAAGCGACTAAGCATTCACGGGGTCTCTCTGGTATAAAAGCTTTCCGTGCCTTCATGGGAAAAGTCCAGAACAAGAAGCGAGAGTAAAGCAAAAGTACAGATAAAACAAGCGCTAAACTTCCTGTTAAGACACAGAGCCTCCCCCTCTTGTAAAAAACTGCATGGATTCTACATTAAAACATATTTACTCTCATAAAAATACACCAACGCTTCAGGAAAAAATATAATGCTAAAAGTGGCAACGTGCACCTTTTTAAAAATAAAAGACTCCCTGTTAAATCCACAGATGATTCTACAGGAAATTATAATGCCCTGTTCATAAATTAGTGCAACACTATACACACAACTGCAGATGCATACATACTTAATTAAAAATAACATTATAATAATATTATTTAAACATTAAAGCCCCTACACACTCATACTCACACAGGTATTTTCACTTACTTGACTGATTAGAGCTCTTTTCAGGACTGTGTAGGTGTGTACAGACTGTGCTTGATTGACAAAGGACTTTTTGACATGTCACAGTAGAAAAAGCACAGGTGTAAATAAGAAAATTAATGACGGCTAAATTCCATTTAGCTACTTCAGTTTCAGGGTCCTGGTATTGTGCACGCAGGCTCACTGTCACACTGTCATGTCTCACTGGGACACTTGAATAGTGTCGAATAGTGTCATCGTTAATGTTATCAGTAACACCTGTGATTTTCTGTCACTGTGACAAGTGAAAATGTCTGCCATGAAAAAGGCCTATCTCCCCCAGTCTCCCATTTGTGTTTTGCTGCACCTGTTAGGGTGGAACAACTTACACCGTTATTATTTTAATTAGTACATGGACATCATGTCATTACCAGCGCGCTGACGCCCAATTTCGACCTGAGCAGAGATTGTCTGGTTCCTTTGAATCACTGCTTGCATCTCTGATTTGGTCAGCGATCCAAATAGGTCTGGTGTTGTGCTCCTTGACAGCTGTTTTCCCAGTTTGGAGAAACAGTTGACAATTTAGCTTTGTAAGAAGAGTACTCAACAAATACCAAACAGATCAACGTACTTTATCACACTGTTGCAAAAATCATATATAAATCCAGTATTGGCATAAGGAGGTCCTGCTCATTGATTTGCAACATTGCCCACAATGGCCTAATATATCCAGAAATATGAAAGGGACAGGTACCTCAGCATGAACAGTAAAATCTCTGAAAGTAGACACATTTATATCGTCATACACTGTACATCATCATATTGCCCACTCCTGTCTCCATTTTGATAAATCTGACCTTGTGTTGTGTTCAGGTTTCAGGATGAATGCGTCCTCGTGGCCCATGTTCCTCCTGCGGACGCTGAGTGGAGCAGAGATGGCCCCTGCCTCTGCTTTTAAAAAGGTGATGACAACTGGAAGAAGCTACTGAAGGCCAATACTGATATTACTTTCTTTATTGTTCAAAGTGTTGGCCTTAAATGGGGACTAACTTTCCAGATAATGCCAAGAGAACAAGGTGTCCTAATCCCTTCACAGATAATGTTAAGGAAACTTTGAGTAAAACATTTGGGAAAAAAAACACATTATACAACATTTAAACCAACTAATTAAAAGCAGATTATTGGCTCTATGGCCGGGGTCATAATTAATACAACTATAAAATTTGATTTAAAGATATGAAATGTTATAGTGTAGTTTTAACTTTTCATACTGTCATTATTGCAGTAATCAGCATAGACACAGGGGGGAGCCACTCGTGTGTCATATACACAGCAGCATGCCAGTAAATACATAAAGTATTTATCACAGCAAAAAGTGGAGAAAGCAGTGTTTTGTTTAAATTGTTATTAGTTGATAAAGACAAAATTTTGGTCAAGATAATCACAATATGAAATGTGTATTTTGGCATATAATTGAAAACAGAGATGCTGTGAATGTACTGTATTAATGCTTGTTTACGTGTACGTATGTGTGTGTGTTTAGGAACCGGCCAGCCCTGCTAAAAACTACTTCCAGCCTGGTATGAAGCTGGAGGCGGTGGACAGGAAGAACCCCTACCTGATTTGTCCCGCCACAGTGGGAGAGGTCAGAGGTCAGGAGATTTTCGTCATGTTTGACGGCTGGCGAGGCGCCTTTGACTATTGGTGCCCCTTCGACTCCAGAGACATCTTCCCCGTTGGCTGGTGCATCCTGACAAAACACAGCTTGCAGCCGCCTGGAAACTTCTGTAAGTGCTGCTTTGATTGTTTGTGTTTTTCTGGTCGTGCATTGTGTGGTTTGTGCAATCTGGAAATTTTTTTACCAATTATGCGTCTCTTGAACAGTAGATTATAGAACTTGCATTGATACCCCAGGTTCACTCTATAAAGAAGATCATATGATTATATTTTGGATCACCGTAATGCATAAATTTGCATCCAAATGAAGAAAAAAATTATTTTCCTCAAGCTCTAATTCCACAATGCTTAAAGATTTCATTTTTATAGCCATATTAATAGCACCTGTGTGTCTAATAAATGGTGTAATTAGCTCAAATAATTATGTTTAATACACCATGATGATTAGAAAAAGACATTACTGCTCAAGCGCTTATGGACTGAGGTTCATATAAGATTCAGAATATGGTTATTTAATCCCACACATAGCTTTAAGGTTGTCATCTTAACAGTCAGAAGATGCTCATGTGTGACATTCAGGCCAATAGTGAGCTATTTTATTGCACTGACTTTTTTGGTTGTACTTGTCTTGGTGGTGGACAGGTGTTGTATCTCAGATCTTTAAATAACATCATCCAATTTTCACCACTAGAGAGCAGCAGATCACAGATTCTGATGAATCTTCTTCATCATTACATGCTGTGAACTGCAACGCAAACGTCTCAGAATAGAATAGAGTTGACTTTAGAGTTAAACAATGTATAAGAAGCAAATAATCGTCTTGATTGTTCTGTGCTCTCACTTCTCCTTAATCATCCCTGATTCTGGGTGTCATATTTCTGTCGACCGCAGACTCAAGCCTTTATCCAGACAGAGAGGCCTTGTTCAGAGCTTCTCGAGTCTGTCTAACAATGTGTCTCACACAGTTGATCAGATTTTGCTTCCTTGCCAGCATTTGACTTAACCTGCGGGAAACTGTGACCAGTGGTGGAAGAAGTACTCAGATCTTGTACTGCAGTAAAAGTAGCGATACCACAGAGTAAAGATTCTTTGTCCTGCATTCAAACTTTCACTGAAGTAAAAGTACAAAAGTATTAGCATCAAACTTACTTAAAGTACCAAAAGTAAAAGTATTCATTATACAGAATGAACCATTTCAGAATTATATATTTTATATTGTTGGATTATAATTATTGATGCATTAATGTACGCATTGTTTATTACACCGTACGACATCAATGTAAATGTGCTCGACACTTTAACGTTGCAGCTTATCTTAAATACTTTATATACTGCTGGGTAGATTAATCTGTAAGAATACATCATCATTTATTTGTTGATTATACTTTTGTATTAATAAAAACAAATGAATTACTTACTAATAACTATAGCTGTGAAATAAATGTAGTAGAGTAAAAATTACAATACTTCCCTCTATAATGTGGTGGAGTAGAAGTATAAGTAACATATGGAAGTGCTAGTAAAGTACCTCAGACTTGAAGTACAGTACTTTATTAAATGTGCTTTGCTACTTTCCACCACTGACTGTGACAGCTGCAGAACAGAAGAAATGTGCGCTTGCACTACATCGTTTGGTAGAAGAATATTAACTGTATACATGCAGCTATCTAGTTTGTTGTGCTGTAAACACACACTATAATGTTTATTAGGTGGTGCCTCAGTGTGAAGGTTTAGTCAGGGACACCTTTGTATTCGAATATGTATTTTAGCTGTTTGGATCTAGGGCTGCAATTAATAGTTATTTTCGTCACTGATTAATCTGGAGATTTTTTTAATTAACACATTCATTATTTAGTCTTTAAAATGTTGGAAAATAGTAAAAATAAAAAGACCATCACATTCCTAAACCCCAAGTCGACGTCTTCACATTGTTTCTTTTGTCTGACCAACAGTCCAAAACCCAAAGATATTTGATTCACAATGATGATGATGATGATGAAACAGAGCATCAAAGCCAAATCAATCATAGTTCTTTTCTCTGAAAGTGTACATGAGTACAGCGGCCGTACTCTTTCTCTTTGCTCCTGCAGCTTACCAAGCCACCAGGGCTGTTGTGTGTTTATATCTACTACAGTGGAGGCAACAGTGGTCACCACTCGCTGTTTGAAAGCACCTTTATAGATAAATTAAATTCCTCCTCCAGAATCATAAAGTTCCTCCGTCAAAATTAGGGACCAAATAGGTAAATGATAAATCATGATGTTTTTCTCGTGCCATATATATCTATTAAACTTATACTATAAAACTAAAAATGAAATTGTGGGAATATCGGGGTGGTAGAGCTGCCTAAAAATGTGTGACTGTGCAGGTGATATGTCTGCAAAACATAAGTTACCCTCATTTAGGTAGACAACAGTGGTATGATGAGCAGAATAGGGAGCTAATTAAATATATCAGTGAAACAAAGGCTATGAAAAATATTTAAGGCGTTGTGTTTAATAATTGCAATCAATAACGCTACTTGGAATGGAAGATTTATGGTTAATTTCATGGATTTATTTTTGGGTTATAAATTGTTAAACAATTATGAGGTAATTATGTAGTATCGTGAAATAATGTCATAATGGGTGGTGTGATTGGCTAGTAAAGTGTTAGCTCCTTTATTCTTATAATAGCATACTTGAAGATAGTATGTGACATGTTGTAAGGTAATTATACAGTGATTATTTCTGTGAGTACCAAGCAGTAACATAGTAGAAGATACAGAATTTACTGAAGTATTTGCTAAGTCTGTATGCAGCAACATAAGCTTTTTAGACATTTGAATGTTTGTTCTGATTGTCCAGGAAGGCACTGGTTTCCACTGAGACAGGTTTGTTAAAAATGTAGAAGAAATTTGAAATAACCAAGTCAAATAATAAGTCAGTGTGTGAGTGTTGAAGTCAGAATTTCCTTTGTGCGTCCTCTGTGTGTGTGTTTTTTAAACTCAGCTGCGTGTTGAGGTCTCTGTCTTTGTTGGTGGGGTTGTGACCTCCACACTGAGTCTGCAGAGTTCCCTGAAGATTCAGCGAGTCTGCTTGAATAGATTCCAGTTTCTGATCTTTTTTTTCTCATATATTTATTCACCGCTTCACATAACCACAGGCTGTTTTTTGTAAATGTGTAATTGTTTGGGCTGTTTTTGGCTCCATTTTGCCCTTTTGGAAGATGTGACAAAGCAGCTTGGCAGTTGGAGCAAAAAAAAAAACAAACGCTGATTTTCCCACAGAGATACAGATTTAGTCATATACGCCCAGAAACAACAGTGTTGTGTTTGCACGTGTCATCTGATTTAACTGAGAACTGCCTCAGTCTTATTTGTCCTATTTTGCATCCAAAAGGATTTATTTTCTGAAGAGATTAAGAATGTAAGATGTGACCTACTGTAGTGGAAATCTGGTTTTAATAGTATAATAGTAATAGTATATTTTGAGTAAATTAAATGGGTGTTCTTTCATTGAAAAATATATTTTATATCTCTTTGAGTGTAACTTAATGTAGACGGGAAAGCAGTCTGTCTAGATAAGGACAGGCACAGAGGAATAGTGTCACCAAAAATATCAAAATTAATCTAATTATAGTTTTAAACTTTGATATTACATTTTTCAGTTCAGATTATTTTAAGATAGTCTTGTTATCAAAGTTGTTATTAATCATAGGACAGGTTGTAACTGTACTTGTTGTAAGTGAAAAACTGTTTGAAACTTCAGATTCTTGTCAGATTAATAATGTATCCTTAGTCAGTTATCCACAAATTTAAGAATAACTCACATGCATATTTAGGTCATTCAAGCAAATGAACCATTTTGCAATATTCTGTGATACTTGGTTTATTTTTTCCCATTTAAATGACATTCCGAAATGCTGAAATCACTAATATAGTTTTGACTTTAATACCTTAAAGGCTTCTTGAAAGATGGCTACTTTGAGATTGTTAATCACACATTATTCATAACTGTCTTTAAAGAGGAGCCTGTATAGTTTTTTTTTTAGATTTCAAAGAAACACACCAAAACAAAATAAAATAATTGTATTTACTGGTGGTTTTATAGAAACCCATCCTTTTTTTTGACCAAGTTTGGAAACATGTATATTATTTTTAATTTTTATTAATCTTTAATTAACCAGGCAAGCCCCATGGAGGTTGGAAACCTCTGTTGCAAGGGAGACCTGGGCAAGATGGCAGCATAAAAAGTTGCAGACAAAACAATAGAAAAACAGATAACAATACTGATGAGACTCGAGATAGATAGGAAAATGCAAAGTTTAAGAGTAAAATGGCCAACAGAGGTGGTTAAAAACACTGTAAAACACATGCTACGCTGGCACAGACAAAAGACATGCTGTGCTGTTGTTGACGTGTTGTTGTAGCATTTCGAATAATATTTGTTTATGGTAAATGTATGGTAAATGTATTTGTTTAGACTGACAATAGTATAACTACGTGCTTGTAAAAAAAAAAACTGGTTTGAAAATATTTCACAGTGCTTCTCTAACCTTTTTTCATTTCATTCATCAAGTGTGCAGATTTGTCCCCTGAAGACCTCTTCAGATAACAAAAACATTTCCTTCTGTGTGTTTTCATATGCTCCTAATTTTTTCCAGGGACCCCATGCGGGACCCCTGAACCTCCCTTAGACAAAACATTCCCTGTATGTGTCTGTGCAAATTAGAGCTTTGGTTGATATTATTAAAGTGTGAAGGCAGTACTGAACTATTAATTATCAATCAGGGTGTAATTATATGGTAATTATGCTCAGCGGTTACAGGAGCATGTCACCACATGATTTGCATTAATGCCGAAGCTTAATGTTCAAGGTTTAGCTGTTTAGTTTCCTTGGCAGATATTTAGACATTTGTCATCCATCAAAATCACTTTGACAAATGGCTCTTGAGTGAGTCTGTTGATTCTGAAATCGGGGTTTTTGCAGGTGTCATAAATACCAATCATCATGTTTGCTGTTAAGTTACATTAACTCCCATCCAGCAATTTCCTCCCCTTTACCCTGTTGTTGGTGCCCACTGGTCAGGAAACATGTGTCTTTGAATAACCCAGACCAACAACCTTTGTGATTAATGGGAAGTGTGTGTGTGTGTGTGTGTGTGTGTGTGTGTGTGTGTGTGTGTGTGTGTGTGTGTTTGTTTGGGTTTCCTCCACTTTGTTGATGGATGACCGCAGTTACATGTCTGTGATAGCATGTTCTCAGCCCTCGGGGCAGTGGGGCGGTCAGGTTTGCAGCCTCCATCCAGTGTTTATGTATCGATACACCAGAAAGACGTTTAATGTCTGCTTCAGATGTAGTTATACACATACAATAATACAAGACTGCCGACAAAATACCAACACTTCTGAGCTCACCAGGGGCCAGTTTCACAAATATATTTTAGACTGGTCTGTAGTGTTAGGCCAGTCTTCGTTTTGCTCTTAGATTAGCCTAATGACACTTTCACAAAAATAAAGACTTATTTTAAGCCTAAAACGTTAGACACCCAGTACCCCCAGTCAGACCCATGTTTCCATGGTAACAGCCAGTGACACCTGCTGACCAGTGGCACCAAATGACAAAAAAGAGGGAAAACTTGCCTCAAAATTTGTTGTTGTCTTAACAGCTGGAGCAATAAGGAAGGAAAAAACTTTTAAAGAGCACAGTAACCTGTTTTTGGAAACTATCCTGACCCTGACTGATGAGTTAATAACCAGACTGAGAAGCCACAGCTCTGCTACAAGTCTGCTGTACACTGAGATTTTATACTGCTGGAAGTCTTTTGTATTGTTACAATTGTATTGAATTCTCCCAGTAAATTGTCTGTGTAACTGTTGAATTCCTCCAGGAGACAACATTTTTTTCTGCTGGAGTCAGTCAGCCATGTTTTTAATTTTGATTTACCCAGAATTCATGGCAAATTAGTTCTACTTAAGGTAGTCCAGAACTAGACAGCTTTGTGCAACAGATGAATTTAGACGTCTATCTGAAGCCTGACCATTAGTTAGATCTAAGTCACAGTCAAAGTCTGTCTTTGTGAAACCAGCCTTGCAGAGAGATGTACCCTTTGTGTGTAGTGTGGAGAGGAAAAAAAAGAAAAAGAGGAAGAAAGGATCATGTAAATCACCAGACAGTTATGTTTGTATGCGAAAGTGAATAAATAGGGCTTGGTTGAGGTGTTAATGAGCTGATAATTATCCGTACATGTGAGAGAAGGGGTGAGAGACTCTGTAATTACTACTACATTTAAAAATTCTAATTAGCTTTCATCAAAATTGTCCTGTTGTGACCCTGCTACACAGTTTCGTAAGAAGCTATAGAAGATGCCAAGATTTGGTGTCTAATTATTTTCCTTTTTGTACAAGCGTTCATCACCGTTTTTTTTTTTTTTTTTTTTTACATTTGGTTTGAAATGTCTTTGTCTTTCCTCGTTGGTATTAAATTGGGTCAGAATGCAAAATAGTGCTTTCTGAATAATGCATGAAGAATACAGCATGTCCATATTTTAGCATATACAGACACATGGCAGTTGTTTTTGTCTAGTTAAGGCAAAATAATATATCTTTTTGTATGTCTTGTATTCTATGCATTTCATTTTCTAAATACTGCAGAATAATGCAGACAGAAACAAGGTGGTTAGGAAGGCATTTTTACCAAGATATTAGTATTAAAAATGCTAAAAACGATGAAATCCTTTTGGTGTACTGATGGTTGGTGATTTTCTATTTTGAAATCACCAACCATCAGTGTGATTTGCCCCTCACAGACTAAACAAATCAAATTGCCAGTGGGAGTCCTGACAAGAATAGACTTGAAGATACATTATGAATGCCAGAATAGTGTCAAATAATTGTATATCAATAAGCCACATCTCATTAAGAAACACCATGCTGCGCACGCTCCTATCAAATAGTCTCATCTGCTACATTAGCGCTCCTGTTTGTCCGTTTGGAAGCAGATTAAGATGTCTCTGACTGAAGGGACTTTTCCCGTGCAGGCTTCCTCTGACTGCTCTGCTCCACATTGTTCCGGAGCCAGGGTGATATCCGACTGAGAGCGACTGTTTCCTGAAGCTGGACCTGGCCATCTTTCATCAGGGAATGTCTGAATAGTCTAGGGTTACACTGAGGGGGCACCTCCTTCTGGGCCGTGAGAGAGAGAGTGTGTGTGTGTGTGTGTTGAGGGAAAGCTTGCTTATGTGTGCACCAACTCCAGGAGTTTGCCCCTTTTCACCCGTTTCAATCAGGACTCTTCTGATCCAGTTTAACCTTTTACCCCCCCGCCCACCTACCCACCCCTTCTCCCCATCCCCCATCCGCTCTTGGAGCCCCACCGTTAACCCCTCTCCCCCCCTTCATCTCCCCCTCCCCCAGAGGCTCGCTGAGAAGCAGGTGACTGATGTAGACTGTCGATATGGCCTACAGATAACATGAATAAAGGGCTCAATCCCCCCCTCCCTCCTTTACCACCACACACAACACCACACCCACCCACTCTTCCTTCCCTCACTCTGCCCCTCCCCAGCCCCTATGCAAATCTAAACACCCCCCTCCCTTCCTCCCCCTGCTCATTCATTGGGAGGGAAGCTTTGTAGCGGCTTCAACCAGCAGCAGAAGCAGCAGCAGCAGCAGCAGCAGCAGCAGCGTGGGCTTTGTTGTGGACTACTGCCGGGAGAAAAGAGAGGGGAAGAGACACACGGAGACAACTGAGAAAGCAGCTGATAGAGAGACAGAAAATAGACAATGAAGTGCAGAAGAGGGGAGTATTTTAGAGAAAGTTAGGAAAGAAGGGAAAGAAAACCAGACAGAGAGGGAAACAAATCAACACCAGCTGAAAGAGAAAGAGTTGTTTCAAAGAGAGAACCAGGAAGCAACTGTACTGAGTGACTAGTATTGTTACGGACATTACTACTACTATCACTACCACTGCCTCCACTACTGCTATTACTACTACTACTGCTACTGCTACTACTACGAAAGCCACAACTGTAGTAGTGAAGTTCTGCTTTCTTGGTGGGGATTTCCTGGTGAGTTTGATATGGTTACCAAGTTGTTGATTTTTGTTCTTTTTTCATAAATGAAAGGAAAACATCTAGTAAGGCTCACACTTTATATTACTAGTATTTGTTTTTAAAACATTTATTATAGGATTTAGTTTTAAAGGTCTACAAGATGCAGTATATTGAAGTGAAGGGCAGGTACATTTATGTAGCAATAACATGTTTTTGAACACAATACTATATCTTCTGTGGAAGTATCTATGTTCCTTTTTTTAACAATATGGAAGACATATTTCTGCTGAAACTTCCCTAAAATCTTAACGAATCATCGCCAGTGAATACTGTACAATCAAATTAATACACTCAATGATCAGCTCATGTCAGGAAGTAGCAGTGGTGTCTTGGAAATTATTTCTTGTTGAGATTTGATCATTCTGTTCCTGAATAGCGAGGAGTATTTACTTAAAAATACTCATATTGCCTTCATGTTATTGTCTTGGTAAAACATAAAAAAAGGGAAGTGAAAGCTAAATCTGCTGAAAGTTGCATGTTGTCTCAGAAGTGTAGTAGCCTCCTAATCTGGTGTAAATTATTGAAGCTTCTCTGTCACACTGTTTTCTTTGTTTAGCATAAAGACTTTAGGAAAGACTTGCATTCATTCAAATTTGTTGTAAGAGACTAGAGGCTGTTGCTAGTCAGACAGACTCAAAGTCTGCAGATTTAACAGTATTGTTGGCTGTAATTAAGTTTGGAGCTCCATGTGTTTTTGATCATGTGTTTTTTTTTTTTGTGTGTGTGTGTGTGTGTGTGTAAAGCATCAGGAATTAGTTTGCAGAAGGCTCAGGCAAGGATTAGTGGATATCAAATATTTGCAGTACACTGATTTTACACATCCGTGTTTTTTATTACGTGAAGTTATGCGATCAGTTCAAAGGTGAACATCCACACAAGTCACAGTTGAACAATAGTGATTTATTTTTTTAAAGCTGGTGTGCCATGCTGGAGACGTTGTACAGGAAAACACTGTTTTTACTTTGTACCCCAAAGCTATTTAAGTGACTTCCCCTCTCTGCTATCTGTCACAACCTGCAGTTCATGAGTTTCACACCAAAGAGTGTGTGTGTGTGTGTGTGTGTGTGTGTGGCTGAATGGCCTGTTTGCTGTGACGGTGCTCGGCATGTGAGGGTGGGTGGAGTGGTGGTGGAGGGTTGTAATTAGATGAGAGGCAACTCTGTGGAGCCCCTCCCCCACCCCCCCCAGACAGCAGACACACTTCTCAGCGACCCTGTTCTCATGCGTGCACGACCGCTCACACACACTCGCACGTGCACACGCTTCCTCAGGCTGTGGCTTACACAGGTCAAGGGGTCGAGTCTGAATTATATAGTCATGATCAGTACCATATGTCTCTGTTGTTGCACCGCGTGCATGCAAGGGACGCCTTGCTCAGATTCTTTTTTTTTTGTGTGGACTAATAGCCTAATTAATTTTTTGTTTGTAGTTCATCTGAATGATACAGATTAAGTTTTGTACAATATTATACATTTGTTTACCTTAATGGTTTTGTATATTTTAGCCATTGTGCAAACCATGCTGCTGTGTTTTAGAAATTTCAATGCATCCCTTCTAACATTCCTTGCAGCCATTGGTTACTACTGATTTTAATACAGTACAGAAACAAATGGAAACCAGTGGATGCCAGGAACAAGAAGAAAAATATATACAAAAAATCTAAAACTGTACAGCATGTAGAGCGAACACTATTGATCAGATAATTGAAAATTAATTTGCAACAATTTGGATAAATCATTATTTGTTTGTTTACCTTTTCTTTTTTTTTTTAGCAAAAATACCAGACACTTGCTGACTCCAGCTTCTTAAATGTGAAGATTTGGTGCTTTTCTTTGTTTTATATCATTTTAAACGGAATACTTTTGTTTTTGTTGACTGTTGGTCGGGAGAAAAAGAAAGCTGAAAGCTGAAAACGTAACTTTGGGCTCTAGGAAATTGTGATATGCATTTTTCTAACACTTTATTGGCCCAACAATGAATCGAGAAAGTATTAGATTAATGATGATATTAGGTAGTTGCAGCACTAATATCGTCCATATAACAACATCAGCAAAAATGTAAAATATACATGACTTGTGGTTAAGGAGCTAAAATTGCAGCAAAATGCACCTGGTTTGGTCCTTTAACTCTTTTACATTAAGTCATTAAGTCTTTGCAGCCAAACAGTGTTTAGACCGATGGGTTTTAATTTAAATTCAAGTAGAGAAAGTTTCTATAGATACCAAGGCTGTATATACAGTATGTCTGTGTATGAAATGATGCACAAGACATTTTGAATGTATCCATTTGATGAAATACTGCAACCATAAAAAACACAGGGTTTGAATATTTCACTCAGTGTAAACATCATTTTGCTTCAATGAAGAGCTCAAACACGCTGATACAGAATATACAGTATATGATACTGTCAGACAGTGTGGAATGAAATGCATTTATAAGCTGATTTTCCTCGAAAGTTGTAGTTAAATATGCAGAGGTGATTAGTCTTTTTTGAATAAATGTGATGTTAGCTAATATACGGTAGAATATGACATTAATCACGAGTGTGGAAATGGTACATGTTGCTTTGGTGGCTGTCACATAACCTGAATGGATTAGATTTTCCTTTTTTTTTACGACAGGTAAAGATCAGAGAAGGCTCCCAAGTCAGATTTCCTACGGCGAATTAAAACCCGCTGGTACTGACTGGTACCCTGCAAACAAATTTTGATCTGCCTTTGTGGGGCTTATGGCTTCTAGCTCAGTGTGAATAAGCGTGCCGCTGTGCGTGCAGGTTGGTATCGCTGTTCCTCTGTCAGCACGCTTTGTGTGACTGCTCCTGGTGAGCGAGTGAGCCCTCGCCCTCTGAAACAAAACACTGCTCTATTCTACGCCCACTTTCACTCATTTCCCAATTAAGCAGCTTTCAGGGTGCCCCGGCCTATGGAGTGAAAATAGTCTCAATATTATTTGTAAATGTGTATTCCATGATTTGTAACTGAAAAACAAGATTTGTAACTGAAAAACAAGATTTGTAAATGTGTATTACATGATTTGTAACTGAAAAACAAGATTTGTAACTGAAAAAAAACGATTTGAAAATATTTTACTTACAGACTTTTAACTTCAGCTTCTCAGATCTGATCCTTTTCGCTTTCAAAAAGCTTCCTGCGCATACAAAGGTCTGGTGTTACGCACGGATCAGATTACTTTCGCTTTCGGGATTTTGAGACTATTTTAACGCTGGTCCCAGCTCCACAGATTCGTAAATGCATGATGTGTTTAAGTGCTGGTGGAAAACTGGGACATCTGGGCTTTCGGCGTATCGGTGTTTAATTTCAAAGTGGGAAAGACATTTTTCTAGGTTCAGCCGGCATCCGCTTTTTGCCTGGACTGGCTGTTTTCCCAGCAGAACAACTCTACCACCTAGCAGTAGCTTATTTAAACCATATATTTACATTTATAGGTTACTGTATAGAGTCTGTGGTTGGTAAATGCCTGTGCTCTAATCGAGGGGCGACAAGCTATTCTGTCTATTTAGAAAAACGTCTTTCCCACTTTGAAATTAAACACGAATATGCCGAAAGCCCAGATGTCCCAGTTTTCCATCAGCACTTAAACACATCATGCATTTACGAATCTGTGGAGCTGGGACCAGCGTTAAAATAGTCTCAAAATCCTGAAAGCGAAAGTAATCTGATCCGTGCGTAACACCAGACATTTGTATGCGCAGGAAGCCTTTTGAAAGCGAAAAGGATCAGATCTGAGAAGCTGAAGTTAAAAGTCTGTAAGTAAAATATTTTCAAATCTTGTTTTTCAGTTACAAATCATGTAATACACATTTACAAATCTTGTTTTTCAGTTACAAATTATGGAATACACATTTACAAATAATATTGAGACTATTTTCACTCCATACCTGGCTGGCCCCTCCGAGAATACTGTAAACCTTCTATAGTCTCTCCATATCGCCTCAGTTAAGGAGGCTCTAATGAAAGCCATGGCCCCTTGAGAGCTTCCGCATGCACTCTCAGGCCCCCGCTCTCACCAAGCAATACGTTTGTATTGAAACACGAGATGATTATCTTTCTCTTTTCCTCCCATTCTTTCTTTCTCTCTCTCATTTTTGCTCTCTTTCTTTCACACATTCACTATGATGATTATGAGATCATATCAGGGAGTCACGCTCAGTCATACTACAGCTAATGAAGACAGAAGGTGGTGGTGGTGCCACTGCTTTGTGTTTTTGTAGTTCTTCCTAACAATGGCTATTTCCTTTTATTCTCACTTTATTGTCACTTTCTTACTATATTAACCCCTTTGCTGATTGGTATTTTGGAATAATATGTCTTTCCTGAGCAAAGACTTTAAGTTGTCTGTGAACCATGGAGTGCCTTCAAGCAGGTTGCTAGATTTTTAAAAAGTATTTTCTGGGGCATTTTTTAGTGTATTTGGATGGTGAAGAGTAGCAGGAAATAAGGAAGGCAAGAGGAGGGATGGCACACAGAAAAGGTCTCCAGCTCGACTTGAACCTGGGACATTATGATTACAAGTTCAGCTTCCCAAAACCCCAGGATGTCCAATATGTAGCTTATCACAGATCAGATCACAGATACCTATAAAATGTATTCATCCACCCTGGGAAGTTTTCACATTTGACAATTTTCATTCAAAAAATATGTTGCCTTGACAATCAGCATAAAGACCTTCATGTGACTCAAACATCTAACCCCATACTAATAAAATGCCTTTAAGTGGTTTGGTTCAACCTAAAGAAACACTCAGATTTAGGTGTTAACGTCTTTTATGACTAGGCCAGTATGGTATTTCAGCACCAATGATTAGATATAAAATTTCACACCACATCGGTCAATGTACAGTCCAGTATATTGGTATCTGTGTGTACGTCAGCTGATGAGTAAAAAGAAATGGCAGTACAATACCAAAGTCATGTTGTGAAAAAAACTAAGGGATAAATTACTACATAGAGATGATTTGGTAACAGGCTGTTTTAGCCATAAAAAAATCATTCATAATACAGGCTTGCTCACGCCACACACTACTTCATTTATTATAGTTTATCATAGTTTTGATTTGTTTTTAAAAGTTTTATAGGCTACATATAGACTCATATGTTTGAGTCTTATGTTTCTCAAATGAAATATATTTTATTGTATTCGTACAATTTTCCAGTAAAGTTTAGTGATAAAAATATAGTTATACTTGTTATTATTGTTTTTTTCCTCAGTCAGTACACATCTTGGTCACAACTCTTTAATAACCAAATTCAAAGCATCCTTATAAAAAATATTATGGTATGTGTTTATGTAAAGAGAAAAAAAATGAATATAAGCTGATATACTGTTATCAGATTTTTTAAACTCCCAACTGACATCAGCCTCAAGAATCCAATATCTAGTGCTGTATATGGAAAAGAGTTTAAATCCTGTCACCATAATAACTATTTTAGTTGTGTTGCTAGAAGCAGAAGGTTTGAGGAATCGTCTAGCAGGCAGGTCTCTGGGGGCTCGTGGCTTTTGACTCTGATTTCAGCGTAGGGAGGGGCTTTATACAAAGGACCTGCCAATCTCAGAGGACTCTGAAAAAATCTAAACAAATCTCCTCTGCAGGACCACTATGTTATTCTTTTTCCGCTCTGTCTTTTGTCTTTCATCCCAAATTTCTTCTACATTTTTGGAAAAACTGGGCAAAGACTTGAATACTGTCTTTACGGTGTGTTGAACTGTGACATTAATAATGCAAGCCATGCCCCGTCTCAAGGACCTACAGCAAAGTTGATTCTCTGCACGTCTTTGTCTGAAGCCTTGACAGTGGGCCAATCGGATTAAGATGTTCTGTGTGTGTGCTTGCAAGATGACAGTTTGTGCTGCAGATTTAGAATTTATTTACCTTAAAATTATATTATTATTATAAATTGAATGTCCAAATTAATGTCTTATTATCATCATTATCATTATCACCCCTTCTGTCTGTCTCTCTTTCTCCCTCCCATATCCCATTTTATTCCAGTTACCCTGCCTGGTGCCCTCCTCGCTCCTGTTTCTTCCACCTCAGCCTCCCTCACAACACGTCGCTCCTCTTCCAACTCCTCCTCCTCCATGCAGACCTCATACCGACTGCCCAACCCCTTGCCACCCCTCCCTGTGCGCAAGGGTGTCCGAGGTCGTCGTCCCAAATCCCAGACTATTGCTTTGTTGAAGGCAGCGGCCGAGGCTGCAGCGGCAGCAGCAGTAAATGGAGCATCGCAGAGCCCTGCCAGAACAAGCTCTGAGGCTCAACTGGCCCCCAGACCACACAAGAAGAGAGGGCCCAAGCCTAGGAGCAAGGTGAGATGTCACAAGAGTTGTAATCTGTTATGCTGCGGTTCAGTGACAGTGCCATTTTATGTTTTATCTGTTTTGGCAGACATGATTTTGATAAAGAGGAGACAAGGTCAGAGGTGGACCGTTGAAGGGAGGGAGCAGTTTTTGTGGATGTTTATTCACGATAAATGAGGAGAACGGTGTTGCTGTAAGAAGCTGCTGTATGTGCTGCACTGCAGTTCATGTGTAGCACTGCAGTAAAAAAGTGTTAAAACACACCTTTAATAAATCATTAACTAACAGCCTTTGTAGGTTACAGAGAGTTAATGAGAGAGAGGTTTGTTTGTTTTTTGCTCCAGAAGAAGCCTCGGGTGGTGCAATCCCCGGGGGCACCAGCAGTTACAGCTCCGCCTCCAGAGACCAGGCTGAGCTCCAGCCACGTCTCAGCAGACAACAACCATAGCAACGGCTCAAATGTAGTTTGCACAGGTAAATTGGATAACAGATACAACTGAGTCTGATGCCTGAATGTCTACTCATGTTTATGTGGTTGGTTTCAGTGACGCTGTGGTGGTGAATTCTAGCTTGATTCTTCTTGAAAAAAGTTTAGGTTGGTTCATTTTCGCCCACGTTTACCCTCTCTTTGTGTCATTCCAGTGTGTGTTTATGTGAACAAGCACGGTGACTATGGCCCGCATCTTGACCGAAAACTAGTGCAGCAGCTCCCAGACCACTTCGGTCCAGCTCCAGTCAACGCAGTGCTTCAGCAGGCTGTTCAGGCCTGCGTGGACTGTACGTACCAGCCGTCTGTGCTGCTGTCGTTCCTACAGAGCAAGTCCCACACAGGAGGAGAGGTCATCAGAGGTAAATGCAGTGAACACCACAGGATATTCCCTCTGAAAGAAACTGTTAGCAAACAAGGTGACGTCTTGAAATTGCTTGTTTTGTCCGACTAACAGTGCAAAACCCAAGTGTAGTCAATATGAAATGATATACAAGTAGCAAATCATCACATTTGAGAAGCTTTAGAGGTGCTGGCAGGCGGATTATGTTACCTTTGGACGGAGCCAGGCTAGCTGTTTCCCCCTTTTTACTGTCTTTATGCTAAGATAAGGTAAGCTAACCAACTGCTGGCAGTAGCTTCATATTTGCTGTACAGACACAAGAGTCAGTCTTCTCTTCTAACTCGTGGCAAGCAAGCGAATAAGCGTATTTCCCAAAATGTTGAACTATTCCTTTAAAAGTCACTTCTTGAAAAGCAGTGCTAGATAAATTCTAATGTATTCCTAAGGCCATTAAAGCCTGGATAGGCAATCAGCCAGTTGACATTGGTTTAAGCACACACTCATGGGTCATGAATGTTGTGCGTGTGTGTGTGTGTGAGGAGGAATAAAAGACAGTGCCTGTGGCAGCAGCTAATGTGAGCACTGTGTCTGTAATCAGAAATGACATGTGCGTCTAACCTGGTTTGGGATGCTGGGATTGGGTGTCCCTTGGGGGCCCGGATTGGGAAGGCTATGGGTGAGTTTGGGCGCGGGGGGGGGGGTTAATTTGTGCAGGCTTGGCTTGGGTGGGAGGGTGTAGTGCAGTGTGGGATTGGGTGAAAATGTGGGTTAGTGCTTACAAAGGGAGGGTGCTAACCCTAAACCATCTGCTGTTTTTCTTTAGCTGTGAATGTATACAGTGTTTTTTTATTTATGTGTGTGTGTGTGTGTGTGTGTGTGTGTGTGTGTGTGTGTACATACAGCACACAAACCAATAGCTGTTTGTGTTGTACCCCCCAGTGCGGTCAGAGCATGGTATCCGCTACGTGAAGCTGCCCTCCGCGTCCAGTACATCTTCTGTGCTGCGGTTCCTGGAGAACATGTGCCAACATCTGGAGAGTGACAGTCTGTTCAGCTCACAGCCGTTCAGCTCCTACAGCAACAACACATGCTTCTACAACAGGACCAAGTCAGGTGGGCAAATGTGTGGATGGAGTAATTGTAACAGGAGGAAGTGAAGAACAAAAATATTTAAAAGGTTAGAGGATTATACTAAAATCCATTGTAAATCATTTCTACAGTGACAAAATGTTTTTTCAGCAGTTATATCTATAGATCTTCAATCTGAAGCGATTATTTGCAAGATTTGTTGACAACATCTTTGTTTCTAAACAATCATAACTGTGGTTATGTGTGCTGTGCACTTCTCCTGTAATCACTTGTAAATCAAACAGTATATGAAGGAATATGAGACATTTTTGCTGGATCTTCTGATGTGTTGAAGTATGTGTTTCTGTAAGTGGTGCATTTAATTTGTTCAGTATTATCATAGCTAATATTGATGATCCTATTTTTCCATTTATTCCAAACAAACTACTGTCCCATAGACTGTAGAAAACGCTACTGTAGTGTCTGTGACGTCACCCACTGGTTTAATGTTGAACTTTGGTGTTTGGTTTACTGCTACTGCAAATTTGGATAAACAAGGAGAAGTCTGGTGGGAGCTGAGGTAGCAAAAGTAAGCAGCAACCATCATGTCTGGCTGTTATAGAGACCCCTGTCAATCAAGCTTGTGTGCTACCTTTATTCAAGCCTTAATATCTTTTCAGTGAATCAATGTTTTATTTCAGATTAGAAACACAAAAAAGCCAAATTAGCCACTGACGTTGAAACATATGAATTATTTTAAAACTTTGAAGTCCCACCTCTGTTCCACTAGCCTGTTGTATAATGTACATTTGCATAGTCGTGTTCTTCCATCATTCTATCTGAAAAGCAAAAAAGATAAAACGTTAAGTTGTTTGTATCAACAACAGAATTTGGGAGAAAGTTAGACCGTGTTCCCAGGACAAAGAGGTTCATCTTTGTGGGGATCTAGATTATAGCTAACATATAGATAACATTGCTAGTTGGGAATTTTTGAGGATTTTCCCCTCCTTTCTCATGACATGCTGCCTTTAATTTTGTATGTAGACCTATTTTGATGCAGATTTAGATCTAAATGCAGAAAACAGAGTAAACATTTTCTGATAACGACCTTAAAGAGGTATGTGCTCTAAGTGCTTTTTACTTGAAGCTTTTTACTATCCATCATTCATGAACTCAAACATTTCCTTCTGAGTAAATCTCCTCCTGGGTCTTCCTACATAAGTCAGTCACTTTATGACCGTGTGCATAGTCCAGTACAGTGTAGCATGTTCACACGGGTCCTAACAGTATCTCTCTCACCCTTTTCTTGAAACAGAACCACTGTCCCACACAGAGAACAGCCTGCCCAATGACAATGCCACAAAGGATCCCGCTGCCAGTGCCCGCTCCCTTCACACCGCATCTGACTACAGAGCAACAAAGAAGGAGCGGACATATTACCCTGGACAGACACACACACCGCCACCCCTACGGCGGGTCAGCTCCAACCCGACCGAAATGGGCCCAATGTGTGCACACAGACGAGTGGAGGGTAGGGTTAAATACACACACACACAGTCACCAGCGCAAAATGATCTAATCAGGGTTCGTACAGATTTTTAAGAATATAATTCAAGCACTTTTCAAGCACTATCAAGGTACCTAAACCAAAAATTTCCAGACTTTTGAAGCCTTTATCATCACATCTAAATTGTTACTATAAATGCCAGGAGACAACAAACAAATGACGACGTTCATTTCATTTCAAATATTAAAAGAATTTTGGTTTACATGAGCGATTCTGTAGATGGAACACCAGATTACAAGCATTTTTCAAGGAGTATATTCAAATTCAAGCATATCCCTAACCTTGAAAACATAATGGTTAAAATTAAGCATTTTCCAAACTTTCAAGACTACAAACCCTGTCTAATTACTGTCTTAAAGAGGACATTTTATTATAACTATGAAATAATAAATGTTACATTTGCAAATATCCTTACATTTGTATCCTAAGATTGTATTATTTTAGATCATGCCCCACTTTATCCCTCTGTTCGAAACCCCCCATAATTACTGATGCCACACCTGTCAAGCAAACGTTGATCTTACCGGCTGAAATGACGGCTGTCTCTGCCAAATTTGATCAGTGATAGCTTTCTAGCTAATTAAGCTAACGTTAGCTCCATGAGTCGGTTGAAAACAACATTTCCGGCTGACTTTTAAAACGAGAATTAGATCTGCAGTTGATTGCTACACAAGTTATTGTGCTAAAAGACTGAGGCTAAAGCTGCATAAGACATGGAAATAAAGAAACAGCATTGGTCTTGTATTGAAGTGTGAAGCTGGTTAGTCCTGGTAATATACTATCATAGTAATATACTTATAGTAAGTATGACTGGACATTCGCCATGAGGGGTTTAGCAAATGGTCAGTTGTTGAAGTTTAAGCAGCAAAAGCTTATTTGCTGCTAATTAACGTGGGATTTCCCCCCCCATTCATTTTAATTTGGCCTAAATTTGACAAACTTCAAAGGCATTTTTGACCCAAAGGCCTTGTTAACATCTGACCGTAACACTGATAAATAAAATCATGAGCAGATGGTACAATATTTGATAAAGGTATTAGTCTGATTTGTTTTTCCTTTCCCTCACCCCCACACGCTACAGCAGCTAGCTCAACAACAGGCCCAGACCACGTGAAACAGGACAAGGAGGGTTCAGGGAACGACGCTTCTTCCTGGTCAGTTGATGATGTCATACGGTTTGTCCAAGAGGCTGATCCCCAAACTCTCGGCCCGCACGTGGAGCTGTTCAGGAAACATGTGAGTATTTAATTTATGTGAACTGTCTTCTTTGTCCCGTTGAAATGTCAACAAGACTACAAGACTACACTGGTTTTCACTCACTGTGCTATAGTGTGCAGTCGCCTGGTTAAATAAACTCTCCCTGAGCTTTTAGTCTCCATGCTCATGGAAAATCAGACTGGAATTTCCACCATTCAATTCCTTAATCAAGTTATTGTCATTTTGATTGAGTTGTTCTGAGAGGAAGTGTTTGTAATGTGCCCCCCTGCTGACAGCGTGCTCCTCTCTCTACAGGAGATTGATGGCAAAGCTCTGATGCTGCTGCGCAGTGATGTCATTATGAAGTACATGGGACTGAAGCTGGGCCCGGCGCTCAAACTCTGTCATCACATCGAGAAGCTGAAACAGACCAAACAATAGAGGATGAAGGCACTCTCTTTTCTCACTGGCAACCAAACACACACACACACACACACACACACACACGTATTATTCTACAGGGATGTAGTGCAGCGTAAATCCACCTGAACCAGGGTCGTAGCTACCATTGAGAACACATTGAGAAGGTCAAGTGCTCTGTATGTGTTTGTGTGAATTTGGGAGTTTTAGCAACCTGTTGGGAGTTTACAAATAAAAACTTGATGGTCATTTTATAAACTGATTCCAGTATTTTTTAGAAACAGTTTACATTGGACTACTTTTTGGCCAACAAATAAATCAATCAATAGAATTTTATTCTTGTATGGTTTTGAAACAGCATTTAGACCGTCACGCTAGGAACTAAAAGTAACAGAAAATATAATTGAACAGAAAAGTCCATGTAGTTAAAAACATTTCAGATCTTTTTGGTTTCAGGTTCTTTTTGAGGGTGGTGGCCTCAGTATTTTTAAAATCCTGGCTGAACACGTTTATTTTTTAATTTACAGACCACAGGTTACTTTCACATTAAAACAGTTAAAACACACAATGAATTCATCATTTGCATAAGTGTAATTAGTATCAGATATTTGAGCATAGGCATGATTTGTGTTCATGTTAGTGTCTTTTTGCCTTATTATAAAAAACTGTCATACTTTATCACACTTTTCATTTACCTCTATATTGCCACTTTTACACACACACAAACGCGCTGTAGGTTTTGCAGCTTTATCTCTTCGGATGAGCGGCTGTTAAAGTATATTTTTCCCTGGTCAGAATTTCAGGATGGACGCTCTGCACTCAAGATTGGGAAAGTTAGTTCAGGTACTGGCAGTGGACGTCTCGCTGCAACATTTCTAACAATGCAATAAAGTTTCTGAATGACTGCGTCTGTTACAGGCTGTCATATTTAGGTTATGCAAGCCAGTGAATGTATGAAGTCATGAGCATTACTACTAACAGATACTAAACAACAGGAGTGCCCCAGTTACGTGAATGAAAAGTGTTGAAGGGTTTCGTTCCAAATGTTGGAAAAGTCACCTTTGTTCTACTTACACTTAAGTATTTTTTGACAAAGATCTTAAAATATGTTTGGCAGACTGGTCACCACTTTAATTTAAGTGGTGGGTGTTTTATTTTTTTCACTTTCTGCAGCGCTGGCTGTAGATGTAGAAAAAAAAAGAGTTATTTCTCTTTTATTTGTGTCTGTTTCGTGTGCTGGAAGACATTCAAGCTGAACGGTTTCAGCTTGAGCACTGACATGGCTACATGATTGTACTATGCTTTGACAGTCACACTATCAAACACACACACACACACACACACACACACACACACACACACACACACACACACACACACACACACACAAGACATACACATACAATGACTGGAATACTGTAAGTGTTGACATTGAAATAAAGGCAAGGCCATTAACTGTCTAGTTTGAGTGCTGTTCAGAACGTTAAAGTGCTCCTGAGAGAGTACATGATGGAGAAACGGTTTTGTATAAAGTCAAGCCAAAAGGTTGTTTTTTGATATTATTTTGTACTGTAACAAAGTGTATCAACCTGTATCAAGCGTAAGTGTAATCAATTTTTTTCTGCCTGAAATAGTTTTAGCGTGCACCATCAAATAACTACCTACAGGACGATGTTGTGTCTGAGTAATTATTCACGTCTCAAAGTATTTATCTGTTTTACGTTGGCAGAAATACTAATTTTCTGAACATTTCAGAACCATTTTCAAACCAAATCATGTGTGCTGTAGCTGCATTTCACACTGTTCTCCTGTAGTGGTAACAAGTTGATACTTGAAACCGTCTTGCTTTAATGTGAAACTCAGGTTTTAGTAGGGGTTGTTTCTTAGGAGATGTTACATCATTAGCATTTTGTGTTCATTACTACAATATAGACGGACTGCACAATAACCAACTATGTATATTTTTTATGCCTTGTCATCTGTCGCGCCGCAGCATTTCATGTGTGTATATATACAACTTTTTACTGTAAGTTCAACAAAAGATGTTTGTTAAATATGTTTGATATGCATTCACACAATTAAACATTTGTTTACATCATCTTAGTGTTTGAGACCCCAGCACAAGGCCAACAAGGTAGCTGCAGCACAAGCTTTCTTTTAATAGCCTAGTCCAGTGGTTCCCACAAGCCCCCAGGAAGCGCGCCAGGCAATTGAAGCCAAGCCGGGTCCGTCACATGATGCATACTGGCCCCAAGAGACTTTCCCATAGACTTACAACTAGCCAGTATGAACACTTAAATAGCCCTTATTTAAATCATTATGTCCTAAAAGTTGTAAATTGCATAAATAGCCGAATCCAGAGTTATAGAGTGACTGCTATTCATGTGAGTGAGCCTGATACAGAGCAGTTGGGAGGCGGGGCTAAAGGAGGCGCTAGTGCACTTGCTCCGAGACCCATGAGACCTAGCAGTTTGAAGGCAGGGTTAAAGGAAAAGCTAGTGCTCTTGCTCTATGGGCCAAGAATGCAGAAGCTATGTGGAAGATCCGGGTAATTTTATACCCAGGAAGTCTGAACTTTTTTGGCTTCATGCGCCACTGAGCAGCTTTCATAGGATTGAACGGGGCCCGCCTCCGACACTGTATTCAGTTCTCTTTATACGTCCATGGTTCCCAACCTTTTTGACTTGTGACCCCTTAAAATAGTGGTTCTCAACGGGGGTGGTACTGCCCCCCAGGGGGCATTCGGAGAATGTCGGGTGGGGCTGGAAGCAAAGTTTTTGAATCTATAAAATTTCACCAACATGCAGTTTACTGTGTCAACTCCAGGTCAACTGAAAATAGACGCTCTATTCCTTGGTATTCCCTATGAAGGAAATTAAGAGTTTCTTCCTCTTGAAAGCATTCATTTCTACACTGAACGCTGTGGTATTGCCGGGGTTACAAATTTACAAGAGGGATATTCTGCTGTCGGACTTCCTGTGAAAGCAACTTAGCGTCTAGCATCCAGACACACAAATACTTTGTTGGCATGACTGCATACAAGACAACATTGCCAAAGCATATTAACACAAACTATACAATCATCATAAACATTTTTCTAAACAATATTAAAACCAGACACCTGCCACCTGACAAGCTGAGTCACAGCAACGCCATCAGCCGTCCTGGTTTCCAGCTGAGTCTGGGAAGTTTACTGCTGCAACGTTTCTCTGCAGCGTTCTAAAACAGTTTCATCTAGTCGTGAACTTTAAGTCTTCATTAAACATCTTTAACAAGTCTATGAATAAAAGGAAATCTGAAATCCCAAAACATGGGACATTTACCAGGTTTAATTTGCCTGGAATAGCACGAAATAATATCAGACCAAACTCCATTCAAAAATCTGCTGAATTAATTCTGCCCTATTTAATGCCAGAAAGTCACATGTTGGATAATAAGTGACGTATGTGCATTATAAATATAAAGACACATTTATTAGTAGACTAATTAGCAATAAAATAACCACTTAATATCGAATAGTCAAAAAATCTGCACCAATTTGGTGGTTACATTCATTGCAGGTGTCTGAGGCTGTGTTTTTTTCCAGTAGCCTCAGACTTTTTCCTTGGTAGCCTGCTCTTGTTTTCCGTTGGAACAATTAATAAGAATGCTCCTGTTTGGCATTTCTGATTGGCTGTAATCTAAAATGGCTGTTATCTAAAATGACGTGTTAACGTGTCTTATGGACAAAAAAATGAAAATGATGCGTTAACGCAACAGAAAATTACGTGTTAACGTGTCACGTAGACAGAAAAGTGAAAATGATTCGTTAACACGTCTTGTATACAGAAAAGTGAAAATGACACGTTAAGGAGTAAGGAAATGATGTCTTAACGTGTTATGTACACAGAAAAGTGAAAAAGAAACGTTAAGACGTCAAAAAATGACGTGTTAACGCATTATGTAGACAGAAAAGTGAAGCCCGCTATCCAGGTGCATCTTGTCGACATCCAGTGTGACAACGAGGCCTAGGCTACTTTGCGCACCTCTGGCTGGGGTAGCATTTGGGTCAAATATGCCCAGCGTTAGGCTGGGTTCACATAGGAGGCGGACGCAATGCGAAACGCCCCAAAGCGCCACGAATTGCTGCCGGCTTTCCATTCCGCAGCAGGCTCACTCTAGTTTTGGCATCTGTTCTATTTTCTCCGCCCGCCGCCAGCGAATCTGGCACAAAAACACATTATAAATGATATAAATTATGTAATATACATCATATAAATGATCTAATTCTGATACATGATAGAATATGCATCCTGCTGGCCAACACTTTTGATTTTCCTGCCCCTCTGTGTTTTAAAATCATGTACTTATGCTACATATTTGTCAGTTGTCTCTAAACAGAGAGACGAGCAGACACACACACTTGCAGCCAGAGTGAGAGAGAGCGAGAGGGCGAGCGAGCATGCGAGAGAGCTGAGAGAGAGAGAGAGAGAGAGAGAGAGAGTTGATCCTAGAAGTGGAGAATCACCGGGAGTTGTATGATCAGCAGCACATAACAGCAAAAAAGATTAGCCATTGAAAAGAGCAGAGGAGCAGGATCACTTGTTGCCAGGCTACTGCTAGCGCTAGAACTGACATATGGTGGCGCTTGCAGCGCGTCCACCTCCTGTCTGAACCCGGCGTTACCCGGCTCCACATGCAGTCCAAATACCGCAATCGCTTCTCTGCAACCTGCAGTGCTGATTTCCTTTGAAAGTTAAGATCAATCCTTGTCTTTTTTTCCAGCAGCCTCAGACTTTTCCCTTGGTTGGCTGCTCTTGTTTTCCGTTGGAACAATTAATAAGAATGCTCTTGTTTTGCATTTCTGATTGGCTGTTATCTAACCTAATTAAAGTTTAAATGTCAAATTTCTAACCGTTGAATTTGTTTAACAATATAATTTCTATTCATATGGCTTTTTTGCCTTCTGGGAAACTAATGATGATATTCCAACTGTCCAGTTAAAATCAAATCTGTTATTTGGCATTCAGTGACATGCTTTTATAAAGATATAACAGAATAATAATAATATTAATAAATATAACATAAATAATAATCATAATACTAATAATTATTATTTTGCATTCACTGACATGCTTTTTAAATGATATAACAGAAAAATAATCAACATTAATATTCACGAAGGACAATTTGCTTACATTTTATTTGATGGGGGCGGTAAGGGACCTGGATAATGGATAGGGGGGCGTTGGCCCAAAAAAGGTTGAGAACCACTGCCTTAAAACAAAGGAATGTCTACTTGTAGCCCATCATCACTAGTTGCATGTTTATGAATTATGACCAAAGAGGGTTTTATTTCTTATTTTATTTTTAGCGGCCCGAATAGGGAAAATTACACACTAATTCATGAGAAAAAAGCAAAGTTTAGAGGAAAGTCTGAAACAATAACAGAATTTCATGAAGCATGAAAGCATTTTTCTGCCACCCTGTCTTGTTAATCCTCTCTCGACCCCTCAGTTTTATATTGTGAGCCCTTGGGGGGTCCCAGCCCCCAGGTTGCGAACCACTAGCCCAATCAGTCGAATTCATTCCTAGACTGAAAAAATAACTGGGGACAAGGAGAGAAATATAATAAAGATAACTACGTTATGAGGGGTAAAAGAAATAATACACAAATGCAAAAAAGCACTGGAACATAATAATGTCCCTTTAGTTTTGGTGGGTTGTGTCTGTGTGTGTGTGTCGGGAGGGTATGGGGGTTGGGGGTCAAAGGGTCATGGATGTCTTACTTAAGGAAAGTGACAGTCCAATAGGAATCATTGTTCAAAAGATCATCCAGTTCAAATAGCTCACCAGCAGCACTCAGGAGACACAGGCTAATTATGGCTCCTCTTGCAGATTCTTTAGGAATGGAATATGTTGTTTCTGTAAGGGCAAAATTTCCTATTACCAGATATGTATTCAAGTAATAACCTGTTTTCTTTAACCAGCACTGTGTATACTTTGATATTTTCTCTCTTGGGTCTCTTCTGATGTAAAGTACATTGGTATCCTGTTTTGGTTTGGTTTCTGAAGGACAACTTGTTTGTTACGAGGGGTGACAGGAGAACAGTCTGCCCTGTGTACTCATACTTGGATATGACTCTTGTTAGCTCGAGACAGAGATGATGTAGGACAGGGTTCCTTCTGATATCCTTCCCTTGCTCTCTGTATGCTATGTGAGATTATAAATATGGGACTGTATCTGCACCTCGGGGTCAGACTCCTCATACACACCTCTGTGTGAGCCCTGGCCTTTTAGCTGAAATAGATTGACTCTGTGTGCGCTCGCTCTCTCTTTTGGTTTACTCTTTATTGGTTTACCTTTTATCATTTATAATTTTATAATTAATTTAATATGAACCGGTAATGGTTCAAAAGTAGGTACTCTCCTTAAAATGAAATGACTGCCCTAAAAGAGCGCTTTACTGTATGAAATGAAACAGAAATATATATAATAACTTTGTGGACTAAATCCTTGTGAATGAGTATCTTTAGGTGAGATGTTTGTCTTACCTTTTTTCTTTAAAATGGGATTTGTCCTGTCTGGGTTAAATTAAGTGTAAAATCAGAAAAAAAGACAAATACCCTTGGATAAAATAGCATTCATTAAAGATAAATCTGAGACGTTTTCTCGTAATTAGAGAGATCATAAATATGACTGGTGTCCAGTGGTGGAGGAAGTACTCAGATCTTTTACTTAATTGAAAGTAGCAATGCCACAGTGTAAAAGTACAACAAAAAGTCATGTATTCAAAATTAAAAAGTACTAATGTATAAGCATCAAAATATACTTAAAGTACCAAGAGTAAAAGCACTTAATGCAGAATGGCCCATTTGAGAAGAATGTATATTATATTATTGGATTATAAATGTTGATGCCTTAATGTGTACATCATTTTAATGTTGCAATTGGTAAAAATGGGGCTAATTTTAATTACTTTATGTACTGCTGGGTAGCTTGTGAATTAAAGATAAAGTCGTATCTTAACCTATAATAATGCATCATCATTTATTTATTTATTTATTTTGTATTATTAATCTGAATCTGCAAAGTAAATAGTAACTTTAGTGACTAAATCAAAACAGTACCCCAAAAATGTTCTTAAGTACAGGACTTGAGTAAATGTACTTAGGTACTTTCCACCATGGTGTCTTATAATTTTTATGACATTATGTCATAAGTTCGACGTCTTTGTAACGTTAAATATAACGATCTGCTGACTATTGTAACAATAGGAACTGCTGTTATTAGTTGATGTAACAGTCGAATTAGTTAAGAAGGTGCACCTGGAGTTTAAGCTAACTAGAGAGGCTAACACGGTTAGCATTATGTTTCGGCGTTTTCATGTAAATAAACGGAGAGCGGTGAGCAGTTTCAAAGACATCTCATCCCCAAGTTTTAGGCTCCTACCAGTGTAAGTCTAACATACACACAACAACCCCTTAAACATAGACGCCATTTAGTTAGATCAACTTTAACTAGTCAGTCTGCTGGTGACTTGTGTTGCTAGGAGACTAGTTGCTGCCATCGGTTACGGCTGACAACCCTGGAGAACACTCACTTGGTATTATGAGATATAGAAGCAAGTAGAGTTGTTTTTAAGTTAATTACTGACCTTAGAAACAGTAATAATGATCTTCACTCAGTGTCCACTTACTAGCTTTTTCTGGAGCTTCCAAATGAATGTCGCAGTCTTCCTGGGTGAGTAGTGTGGAGTCAGTTGTCAAAGAGATAACTCAGTTGTCATCACATAAATCAAAGTATGAAACTTCACTGAAGGAAGACCACAAGATGCAGTTTAAAGCCCTGGGAAAAGCACATGGTCTCAGAGCAGTTAAGTCTAAAGTCCAGAGATAACCCCACATTTTCTTTTTTTTTGTAAATGCTGTGTTTTTCTGTTGACTGTATTTGTAAATTCAACCAGAATGAATCTGAATTGGATTTTGTTGAATACTGGATCCTTTGGAGATGGAATCAGACCAGTAGCTTCAGTTCAAGGAAACGACACTGCCATCTAGTGGAGAGATGTTCTTATGGGGAGGAAATGAAGTGTCACACAAAAGGCCTTCCGTTTCAACGCAATCACATTTATTGGCTTTTTTTCTATGCACAGTTACTAAGCAGCCTGATGAGCTGTTAAAATGAATTAGATATAGAATAATGGTATTTTCACAATGTTGTAACCCTCCCCCAAAAGAATAAATACAAGACTTAAGGTGTTGCACAGCTCCAAAATATACAAAGGCTTGGAAATAATCATGTAAACTTTGAAAAAAAAAACTTTTTTGTTTTTATTATTTTATTGATTTATTTTACAAAAGAAAGAATTTGAAACATTTTTTCTTTAAAAACGTATTTACAGGTTTATACAAAAATACAAAAGTGATTCAAATCTGTTAAGTCCTAGCTAGTTTTAAACATGGAGCCTCTTTTAAATAGATAATTACACTGTGTCTTCAATGTCTGTATTTTATTTTCTGTTCTCTGTCACATATTTTAAAGTCTGTTTAGTGTTATTCCATACTGTACACTTTTGAGAAAAGTTATCCAGTGGTTGCTGTCACACTTCCCTTTAGGGCAAAATTACGTGCAGACATTTGAAAACAGGTTGGGACAAAGAATCTATATAGATTCTTGTTTTGTTGTATTCCCAAGCTATTGAGGACTGAGGTTTGAGAAGGATAAATGAGTGCTAAACTAGAGTCTGCATGGCAACCTCACAGTTTGTCTCTCTAATCAAATTGTTTCAGTCAATCATCTATCCACTGCTTTTAAATAGAAAGAAAACAGTCTTAAAATACCTCTATAGCATCAATGCCAGTTACAGTACGGAAAAAACACACTAAACAAATTGTCAAATACTTATTTTTGTTTTTAAACTTTTAAATGGTATTTCACAGAGTCACATTGCATTTTTGCATTGCTTATTTTCCAGTAATAATGTTTTGTGAGAATCAAAGAAATTCTGCTATGAGTCAAAAGTAAGACAATGACTTTCAGATCAGATCAAACTAGTTTTTGGATCTATGAATGGATATTTCTTTTTCATTTCTGTTTTTTTTATTACATTTTATCCAAAGCAGCTTGTCCAGAAATGCACTTTAAACTAATTCAGCAGTTTCTCGTGGAAAATATTTCTCTCACTCCCAACTTCCACAGCTCCAGCAAGACTAGGACCCAGCACCAAGAGTGTTCAGATTCTCCATCCCAACAGATTCTATATCATTTTCTTTACAGTCTCTTATACGTATGATTGTCCAGTGAGTAGATATACAGTACAAGATAAACCCCTGTTTGTGATCACGACTATACAGAACAGAATTAGCCAGACAGTTTGTACATCTATAGAACACACTATTGAACTTGACATTTGAACGGAAAATACAAAATCTTTTCTCGTGGTATGGAGACATCCCTCAGATAAAAATAATGATATGGTGGTGTCCTTTTCTTCTTCTTTTTTTATCTTTACTTATTGCATGCGATAGAAAACACAACAAATAAAACAATAAACAGGAACAAGTGCGCTTCAGCAATATGGGTATGATGAGTGTAAAATTCTAATAATCATTTCACAGCTTTTTACTCTCTCCATCGTACACAGTGTCAGTTCTGCAATTCAAATTCGCTGAGTATCAAACAGTTGTGGTTTTATTATCTATCTATCTATCTATCTGTCTATCTATCTATCTATCTATCTATCTATATCTATCTATCTATCTATCTATCTATCTATCTATCTATCTATCTGTCTATCTGTCTATCTGTAGCATTTACAATAAAACAGTAATATGCTTGCTGAGGTATTCACAGAATACAGTGAATGGTTTCTACTGAAGTACGGTCTCTGAATGTAAGAAGTATATGTGTTGTATTTGCTGTGGTAGGCAGGTGAGAGTTCAAACTTTCCACTGATGATAGTTTGCTTCTGTAACACACTGGATATTCTACATGCGTAACATTTATTGGAAGGATGAGAAAGATTTTACGGCATACTCTAACCCCGGTGTTGGATAGAAAAGGCTGCAGCAATGCAATGGATGCATTGCTGACTTTTAAGTATCGGTGGTATGTAGTCCTTTCCTCCTCTTGCCTCCTCTCTTTCAGATTTTGTGATATGAAGTTTGGAGGGTAAGACAAAATGGTGTACGCCAGCCACTGGGTTGAGCTTTCACCTGTCTAATGCTACTGGGTCAGTGCAAATGAAGGAGAGGCAACAAGGAGAGGAGAACAGTGTACATTGTTAAGATTCATGTGTAATGTTGTCAGTGAGACCTGTTCTTCTTTGCTACACTCAGGTTGATTCCCTATAAAATTTCTGCTTGTTGTTTTATATAGATATGACTTTTTATATTCAGTACAAATATACATATGCAATTTCATTATAAGATATATTTTCTTTTCAAGGAATATTCTTGAAGAATCATGAAGTGCAAAAGTGAGGTTGGTTCTTGGAAACATTTCCAAATTAACCTCTAGTCAAACCAATTGAGGACCCTCTAAAGCATTTTCACCGTCTGCACTCAGTGGTATCTTTAAAACTGCTTTGAAATGCACCTTTTCCACTTCAAGTCAGCACAGCAAGACTGGCCAGCAGCTAGAAAAGCTTTAATTAGTCTCAACATACTAGATTTCAAGGTTGGATTTAAATAAGTATGTGATTGAATTCTGGTGGAACATGGCGCAGGTCCATGTGCAGGGACTTAAATAAATGCCCTCCTTACAACCACCTCTAGTAGAGAAAGGCCACTGTGCGATTGTCCAAAATTAGCCTGTATCTTTGACAAATGGGCCCCATCTAGGCGTAAGCCCTTGCTCCTTCTTTTTAGACACTCAAATCCAAGACAAATCAGTTTAGATCACTGGCAATGTGGGACAAATGTCACCAAAACCTTTCACAGTGAAAGATTAACTATTCTTATAATACAAAGGAACCACAAAAATGTCGACAGAAACCAGGATCCAGGGGATGTTTCCATATAGGGTCATGCAACATGGTGAAACTTTATCATCATGTTCTGAGGCGCAGTTTTACAAAAATACATGCATCATGTTATCTTTTTGGATATAATTAATGTGAAGAAATATATGATTGGCTCTGTGTGATATACTTTCTATGCCAGGTCTGCAGATGGAAATATAATAGATAAGTTGGTGCTGTGTTGTTAGTAACTTCCACAATGAAACAACCCTTGCTTGTTGGCAGGAATATTGAGTATGGACTCTGGGAAGTCTGGCCAATACTTTGGGCACCAGAAGTTGAAAGAATATTAAATTTCATAAGAATTATTAATTTTAATAAGAAAGCAGTTCCTCAGCGACACACACACACCCAAACCATTCAAAACACAAGAAGTAGAAATATCAGTGGATTTTGCATGTGCATGTTCATGCACACGCACATTGTCCGTACTCCACAACATTTCTTTTCTTATCATAATTTACCAAACATTTGGGACTTTTTTTTTAATTAATAATGTTTAATAAGTTCAATCAAAATAGGTGTTGCTCCTTTAACTATGAGGGAGCTATTCTTTTGATAATACAGTATTTAGGTATATCCTCAAAGTTTTCATAATCATCCCTTTATGATTCAGCATCTCACAACACTCTGTCTGACACCCTTGAATATAATAGTAGATCCAAAACTGGGTGCTGTTTAGGAACAGTCAGATTTTGTGTGTCTGAAGAATTACACTATTGGCCTTGATGACACACCTATGCGAGATTAGAAAAGTAGAGGGGGCCATTTCAAATGTAGGACACAGCTAAGAATAAATCTTTCATCAGGTGGTTTTAGGATGATCTGTCATCATGGGGGCTTCCATCTGAGTTCTCTGTCTCCCCCTCAGAAATGGCTTGCATGGGGGCTGTATAGAGGCGGCTGCGTGTACTGTAGCGACTGCTGTTGGCTACAGGGGGGATCCGAGAACGTCCCTGTCGAGATGCAGCTGACATAGGCAGGGTTTTGGGGGTGAAACTCTCAGAGTTGGCCCTGGGAAAAAGGCCTGGTATCTGGATTGGATCCAGACCAGAAATGGGGGGCTCTTGGAGTGTAGAGAGTGACTCCTCAGTCGGTCTAATGGGCCCTTCCTGAAGGGACTCCCCTGGGGTTTTAGGGGTGATAGGGCTCTTCAGAATCTCTGTAGCTGACATGCGGTAGCTGGAATCAGACCTGCTACCTTTCTTCAGCAAAAGGAGTTTAAACTCCTCATTGGACGTGCTGGATTTCTTGGCGCTGCGGTAGATTGGCACAGGGGCTCGTTGTGACCCAGCAGCAGTTGCTAAGGGGGCTGGGATGTTGAGAGGAGGGGCTGGCGGGATAATGACGGTGGAGACAGGGGTCACTGGTGCTGTAGGGCAGAGACGAGACTTCGCGTTTAAATCTCCTGAATCTTTACGGCCCAGGACCTTTCTCTTGGATCTGAATGAGGAAATCAGAGTATAGTCCTAATTAAGATTCAGACAGTGAATGAACAAAATGACATAAACACAACAAAAAATTCTTTGAAGTAGCTGGATCACCACAGAAATTTGACAAATGCAGTACATAGACACTGTAGACAGAGAGTCAAACATATTGACCACCACTGCAAAATTTACAGCACCTGTGTATCATGGCAAACAGGTCCTCAGTTGTACGGGACTTGTTGGGTGATGTGAGAATAATGTCATCATCCACTTTGGTGTCATCCGTCAGAGGAGAGAGCGAATTATCACTTGGCGTGGAATCTGCAACACACAAGATCCCTATCACCTGTCATCTGGTTGTCTGATCATTTAGTAAACAATCGGTGAAATAACCATTCTTTAAACCTTGCTCTCTGTTTATGATTAAAGGCTACTACATGATTAACCAGCCTTTGTAACAGCTGTTGGCTCTTTTTTACGTAAATTTAGCAACATGTTTCTGTGTTGTTTTCTGTAATATTTACAAAAGAGTACTACTTCTGCCAGTTGAATTTAGTTTAAAAGCTTACCTTTACTGAAGTAATCCTCAGTGTCAGGAGTGGTGGAGTCATCTTTGCTGTCCTGTAGCTGCTGCTGATGGGCACTTCTGGTAGCACCTGATGTCACTTCCACCTCTTCGTGCTCTTCTTGTCCTCCTTTCCTTGCATCGCTGATTAGGTAAGGATGCGATGTCTCCATTGTGGTACCAGGCACTTTGACTGGACTAGCCCAGGGCCCTGAGTCTGAGTGGGATCCCCCAGCAAACTCATACGCTGGGGGTGGAGGGTGGTCCGATCGCATGCCTCCTCTGGAACATGCAGCCCTCGGTGGCTCTTTCACCTGCTCTTCCTCTTCCTCCTCCTCGTCATCATCATCATCATCATCCTGTGAGAACGAGCGCTCTCCCAAAACCCTAAACTCTGGGTGTGCATGAGCTGAGTGCGTGAGCCCTCTGAACTCTGTGTGTGAGTGGATATGCGTGTGTAGATCCACAGGCGAAGGGTGGGGAGCACGTGGCACGGGCCGATGCAAGGGTGAGCTGTCCTCAGAGAGTTCTGATGATGGGTCCATCCGGGTTCTGAAGGCCGTCATAGCCCAGAAGGTTCCAGGTCCATAGCGGTCCTGTCTGAGTAGTAGGCTTTCATAGGATGGAGGCCCATCAGGGTGGCGGCCAGGGGGAGGTGGTTGCAAATGTTCAGGGGAGAAGGTGTGGTCATGCACTGGGGGTCTGGGAGGTGGTCTGCGAGGAGGGAGAGGCCTAGTATTAATAGGTGGTGGAGCCAGAGTAGAACCACTAGGAGCACATTTGGGTCTTGTAGTGGTCTCTGCTCCACTTGCTGTTTCCTGGTCTGTAGTGGTATCTGTGTTCCTATCTGTAGATTGGCTAACAGAATGGAGCTGCACTGAACGAAGAGCAGATGGAGTTATTGCCAACAGATTGGAGCTGGGAATTGTTGGAGTAGAGTTTGAAGTTGACGGTGGGTTGGTATTTGATGCCTCAGGGACCAACAACTTTGTTCCAGTGGCTAAAACATTTGCAACTCTGTGTTTGCTGTGGTGGAGTGTGTGCATGTGGTGCGTCCGGTGGGATAGCGTGTGTCTGACATAACCACCATGAAGAACATTGAGATCAAGTTGAGATGGTGGAGGTGGGAAGTCTGGGTCTCTCTTATAGCCAGAGGAAATGGAAGCTCCATCTCTGGGGAAGTGCTGCAGGGAAGAGAGAGAAGACTTCCTCTCGGGCACTTTGGGCTTCCTCTTGCCAGTTGAGGGAGACAGAGGTCCTGGGAAGAACGCTGCCGAAGATGAGGGCAAGGTTGACGTTGGAGTCTCTGATTGGCTGGAATAGCCACTTGATGGTGAGGCCAGGCCAGCCAGCTTCTCAGGTGACCCAAGTTTGAAGTCTCCAGAAGTGAGAGGTGGACTAGATGCCCGGGTCTCTGAAGCCTGGGCATGGGCCTGGGTTTGAGTGTCTGTGGAGGAGGAAGAGCTGTCTGGTGACTTGACACACTCCATTACAGTAGTGCCTGTGGCTGTGCTTGAGTTGGACATGGATGTGTACTCACCATTGTTGGACTTCAGCTCAGTGTTGTGAAGCCACAGGTCTGCATAGTCAGATTGCACAGCACCTTCATCCTTAAATGAGTGTGTATCTGCAGAGCTGAAGGACATGGGCTCTACTATGTCCACGGTTTCACCCAGTCCCATTCCCCAAGTTCCCAAAGGTTCTGCCACTAGACAAGATGTCTGTAATGGTTCTGGAGCACCTCCAAGCTCTAGCTCCAAATCCAGCTTCATATCTGTGGAAGACAAGGTAAGCTCTTGTTCACTAACCATCTTTGGTTGATCCTGATCTGCCTGTGTGTCCGTTCCAACATCAACACTACTACTGGTTTCCTTCAGCGAGGAGGTCCGTTTGGGTGGTGGAGGTTTGATTTTTGGTTTCCTCAGCGGACGAAAGGTCCTCCCCAGGGTCATAGTGCCTGCTCTAAAGCCAGCTGAGGGCTGGGGGTAAACTCCATGGGATAGTGGTGCTGCCACAGTGTTGGATTGGCCACAGTCAAGCCCTGGGTCTGCATAGTTATACATGTATCCTCTGTAACTCTGATTACACTCCCCAAAATGCACAGAAGAGGAGTAGAAACCCTCTGTATCAGATGGGTAATGAGAGCTAGGCTCTTTTTCAGTGTTGCTGGTCTTGTCACTGAAACAGGTTTGGTCTTCTAGACCTTGTTTGGAGCTGTACTCCTGGGCTAACCCATGGCTCTGGCTCAGGTTTTGGGTCTGGTCAGGGTCTTGGTCTGGATCCGTCTGGTCTTGGTCTGGAGGGTATGTCCACTCCCCCTCACTGGCTGTACTGACCCCTGCATCGTCCAGCTGGTCTGTGGCTGAGGATGTGAACGAGCTTGATCTGTGGCCCTGGCCCTGGGGTCTGAGGTCAGAGTGGTATGAGGGATCCAGGGAAAATCCCTCATCAATGGCATTGGGCACAGTGTTGAGTGACAGCTCTGAGTCGCAGTGAGATGAGCCTGTCAGTGGTGGAGAAGAGGGCGGAGGGATGGTTTCAGATGTCTGAGAGGGGCAGGTGGAGCTGGAACCACTCCAGTTCCCGCTTGATGACTGGTGGTCCTCCTTGTGGTCCACATGGCTGCCTAGAACTCCTGTTGTAGACACAGAGTGAATAGGGCTGCTGAAAGTATCTGAACTCGAGGAGATCTCACAGCTGCCCATGTCAGCCTTGCGGGGCAAGCGAGAACGGCCCCTCTCCATCCAACTATGCTCTGGGCTCCCTCCTCCTCCACCCCCCCTTTCTCTTTCTCCAGATCGCTGCAACCTTTTTAGGCTTCCAAGTTGCAGTGGCTCAGGAGCTGCCTGGTCATCTGTGCTCTCTTCTTCATCCTTCATCATCATCATCTTCATTCTTGGACTAGGTCCAGGTGGAATAAAGTCCTCTGCTTCGTATGGTGACAACTCCTCGTCTTCGTCATCATCATCATAATTGTCATCGTCATCCTCATCACTGTCCATCAGACGTCCACCCTCTCTCGGTAGGCTACGAGATCGCAAGCGTCCACCGTGGGTTGCAGCACTGGTGTATGTGGGGTCTGACTGGTCACCCAGGGAAGAAATGTTGCCTGTTGAATGGGACAGAGAGGCAGGGATTCCCTGATGGCCACGTTGAGCTCTGATGCGCCTTCTGGAGGGAGCAGCTGTACCTGAAGAGGGAAAGACAGAACAGAGAAAGGGGAACAGAGGGAGAGATTTCTTAATTCACATGGATGTCGACCATATTGACTTTTACCAAGTTACCATAAATAAATAATTTGAATTCCAGTTTGATGGATCTACTTTGAAAATGAAAGTATACTGGTTGGATATTATTGGCAGCCTTCAGATGGTTGTCATGTTCAAACTTAGCAATGGCAGCTATCTGAGAAGGAGTAGATCCAAACATTATCCTACAAATCATCACACCAATAACTGCAAAGTCAAACATTTATAGCAGGAATGACTTAAGCAAACTCCTCGTCCTAGTCCAGTACAAATATGAGAGCCTGACAGACTAAAAGGAACTGTAATAAAGAACCAAATATACTTCCATTCTTCCATTCTCAGAAACTTACATGCTATAAGGAAATCATCTGTCTGGCAGCCAGAGTCACGAGTGTGATGGAGGCGACCACTGATTGAGAGGTCTTCCTGACAGAGAGAGAGCTGGTGGGGATTGGCATGGATGATCACTGTGCGCTCTCTTGCTACGGGTGATTCATCTGAGTCTGAATGCAAAGAGACAAAGCATGTTGAGTCCGAAATATCTATAATGTACAAACCTTTTCTTCTGAGGATCTAAGAAAAGATACCTAAACATGGTCTCCACATTAGAAGGGGAACCACAAAACAACAAGGCTTGAAAGGAAAATTCAGTGTTTTTAAATGATATCATTTTATTTTTGTAGTTTTGGCCTTTAGTCCTACAGGTAATGGTAATATTTTACACAATAGCTTTATTGCTGAGAATTGGGACCTACCTGAATCCTTGATCAGATTGTAAACAAATCCACAGCTAAGCCATTTTACTAAAACCATATTATTTGGATGCAAAAGCAAAGGTGAAAGCATCTGAAATGTACATGACAATTGTCCATTGCATTATAGAACTGCATGCATGCATAACTACAGGTAAATAGGTCAAAGTTGAACCAGGAGGTAGCTCACAAGTAGCTAATACAGTTTGGGTAACAGTTTTAATGGACTGCCTAGTATTTTTGTCTGCATGTGATTGTTGCTGCTCATTTAGCTTGCCCTCTGTATTAGCAAGTTCACCTCATCCCCCCGGATCTTAGCAATTAAATTGGTGAAATATTAATAAAACCAATAGCAATTTGCCAAACCTACAAAATTAGGACCCATACAGTATATTAACCCTAAATTTTCCACCAATGAGCAGGTGTGCTCTATAACATACCCATGTCGTGTTGTACTCTTTTGGGTATTCCTGTGATAGTCTTCCTCCTCCTCAGCTTCCTTCTCCTCTGAAGAACTGACTGGGAATGGACTAGAGAGCAACGAGCACTTGCTTCCCTGTCAAACCCAACTCCTGCAATAACAACACAGAAGCCATAAGCCATATAAAAAGCTAAAGTATAATATATATGTATATATACATACAGTATATAGACTATTTAATACAGTAGAGGTTAACAATGCTTGCTATGTTGTTTAAAATTTCTAATAATCTTATCATCTTGCTGCTCATTCCCATATATGGTTAAGATTCCTGGTTTTCATGCAGGCAGTCTGGGTTTGATTCCTGATTTGGAAACAGTTTCTGTTTCGTCACTTGTTAGCACTGTTGCCTCACAGTAAGAAGGTTCCTGGTTTGATCCTCACTAGGGCCAACCTTGCTCTTTCTTAATTTTCTTATTTTTCTTCTTTATCTCACCTGTGACGTTGATGGGGATGATGCAGGAGGAGATGGCGTGAGAATCGGCAGTCGTCTTCGGATCTGATGGTGGGAGGTTTTCCTTGGACCAGTTCGTCTGTTTATCTTGGGTCGAGGGGGCTGAGGCCTTGGCTCTGTGGCCTCCCTGGACCTCACCACCTTCGCCTTCTGCTGTCGAGGTAGCCTGGAAGAAACAGACAGCAGCAACATTATATACATGGTAGGTGCTGATACAGTCTTACAGTTTTAATACATAAGTTACTTATTTGGACAAACTAAAAGGAATTATTTAGAGTGGTGATGTGTATCATGAAGCAGCCACTATTTGCCATTACATCAGTAGATATGTAATGGCAAAAACAATACCAAAGGTAGTGCAAAGTGAGGCTATCAAGAAGTAAATACAAAATGAACTACTGAACAACTAATAAGGACAAACAGAGGATAAACAGAAAGTTAAAACAACACAAATGCTTGATACCTTTCTACTCCATGGAATGAAGATGCAACCTTCAATAGGGTGAAGTGAGTAAAAGCACTCAAACTATGAACACAAAATACAACAAAAGAAAAACGAACAGATGACATGACATGAGTAATACAAAAGATTAAATAATTTTAAATAAAAAGATTAAAGGAAAGTCAAAAGGTGAAGGATGAATGAGACAGACAAAGCATTGTTTAATTTCTTCCAGTGTCCTCTCTTTAATAGTCTTAAAAAACCTCCACTATGTTAAAATCACATGGTCCTATTTGTCACCGCATATCTTAAAACTTTTTTTTGTTTTTTGTTTTTTTACATGTGTTGATACTTTTGTTAAAATCTTGCCCTTGTTTATCCTGTCTTTCAATAACTATATTTAGGAAAACCTGAGTTACAATTTATGGCAGAAGAAGTCTGGTATAGTTGATAGTTCACCACTCAAACATCTTTCTCACCTTTCTTTGGATCGTCTGAATATCTGCTTCTCTCCCTGGCCTCTCCTGTGGCAGCAGGAAAACACACACATACAAGCAATTATTGCTGAGTGTGCAAACACAGGTAAAATTGGTGAAGTCTTTCACCAGTGTAAATTAATTTTTTTTAATTTTCTGACCATGTGTCAGTGAATTTACTTACTTTTCTCTGTATGGTCTGGATCTCTGTTTCTCTCACGGTCCTCTCCTTCAAGCGATTTGGAAAGAAAGAAAGAAATTCAAGTAAAGTTAGTGTGATAAAAATGACACAAGTTCTAAACAGAACATACCTAAAATGTGTACCTATATATGGTAAACAAGTACCAATACAACCACATTATAAAAGAGAAAAAAATGTTTATACTGGAATCTAATGTAGTGCTGTAGTGCGATGTTACATGAGACCCCAGACACACAGCAGTAAGTGTACACACAGGTGGATATAACACAAATCTTACAGCAGGTGTCTACATGTTAGACATTAACGGACATGAACAGACAGACACATTTCTGTTTTACCTTCCTGGGTTGATAGTCTAACTCTCGCTCCCTCTCTGCTCTCTCTTGCTGCATGGCAACATCAGAATGAGATATTGTGTCAGTTTATTGTAACACATATTTAATAAGAATCAAAGGTGTCAATAAGCATAAGAAAAATGGAAAATGTGTTTCTTTTATGTTCTCCTGAATGTGTCTTTAATGTCTTCCTCACTATCCCATACCTCACTCAACATGTACAAGGCAAACTGTCCAGTTGTTCAGTGGTGACTGTGTTTAAAGTTAACTTAAGTCTCGTAAGCCCAGAATTTACTGGTCCACAAGTATGAACTGCTTGATAAGAAATACAATCACAAAATATAGTCGTAGTTCCTGCAATTTAAAGTAAACCATTCCTGGATAACCGCCCCCTGATAGGTTGATTGTGAGATATATCATATTTTCACTTGTGCATAGTGCATCGTCCTTACCGCTCGTGCCAGGCGACTCCTTTGTTGCCGGCGGATGGAGTGTGGTGAGGGGAAGGTGGGCATAGGGGGAGCCACTGAGATAGAGATGGTCACCCTGTTTCTCTCCCGACTTGTGGAGCGGTGGCGCTGTTGTTCGTCTGAGAAACCCAAACACACACGTGAAAACTCACAATCCATGTAATTTGTACTCAACATAATGCAGCTGTGCAGACTGGATCAGCCTCTCTCACCTCGGTGCAGGGCTCTGAGACTGAGCTGAGCGTTTCTGTGCAGCTCCTCCAGACATGGTGGCCGGGTACAAGGATGAAACACGTTGTGTTGCTGGTGCCATGGAGCCTGATAGTGAAGCGACAGCTTGCTCTCTACATCCAGGTTTGACACCGCTGAGATGAGAGAGAAGAGAGAGAGAACATGTGAGATCACTACTGGTCGCCACATAAACAAAGTTATTTCATACATATTTATTTATTTATACTTAAGCGTTTTGACCAGAACATATAAGTCTATGTACATACTGTATATCTTAGGCTTTATTAAGTCTGATTCTGTATATATAGCAGTGGATAACTTTGGCTTATGGGTGATTTTTGTTTATGTTATCATCTGTGTATAAACAGTATAGTGTGCTAGTAAAAACTTGTACCAATAGATACCTGGGACCTTGTAAAAACTCAGTGAGTGGACTTATTGTCACTGTATAAAGCTGATTTTGCCCCACCCCAGACTTACAAACCGTTGTGTGATTTTATCCAATCAAAGGAACATAAGAACATATCTTTTAACATCACAGACCCATGGCCATATGACAAAGGCAAAAAATGAGCTCTGGGCCAGAGCTGAACCCCCGTTCTTCCTGCTCTTTTTGTATCCTGTATCTAGTCTGTTACCCTCAAGAACTCAACAAGTACAGAGCACACAACAAACTACAAATGTCTACTAAAATTTGCCTACAGCCCCAGAAACCAACCAGCACTTCTGTGTTGGAACACTACCTGTTGCCAGGTATGCTGAATGTCAGTTAGTTTGAGGTATATTGGTGAAACACATTTATTTAGCAATGTGCATGCATGTGGTGACATTATCAAAAAAAAAAAATTCTAAAGATCTTAAAACTACATTTGGATATAGGAGCCCTCTATAAGACAGGGCCTCACGTTTAGGCAATGATGCAGGATCCACCTTGAGGCCCTTAGTTGGTATTGTGCCTTAGTGGTGCATATTCTCAAACAAAACTGTAATTAATCAGATTAACCCTTTGTATGTCCACAAAACCATTGACATACTTTTAAAACTGTGCGGGGCTCCTGGGTTGTAGTTGCCTGCATTGCCCAGTTGGTAACCCAGCCTTGTTTAGGCCTTAATATAAAAGATTAATTATAAAAAAAAAAAAAAGTATTGTGGTAGTTTTAGAAAGAAAATACCAGAGATGTTGTTGTTGCTTTAAGACATGGTTCTTGAAATAGGACATTTGTATGCCAGCAGCGGCAAAGCTCTCAGTGCCTGTTCCACCAGCATCAGAGAGAAAACGGCAATAAGAGAAACTGCAATAAGCTGAGATCCAGGCCAGACTTTACAATTTACCACCTACAGGCATATGCCTCACACTAAAGCCAGTCAACACATGAAAATACACAAAACAAAGGAAAATAAGGAAAATAATATAATAAGTCGATACACAAAAAATATTCAGAAAATTTGATCTAAGGCAAATCACATTCCCCTTTCTATATTGTACATTTAAACATGAGACAAGGCCGTGACAGGCCAGCAGATGGCAGCTAAACACACCTCACCACTGCAACTCTGCATACACCAGCAGACCACTGTACATTTCTTACAGTGCTCCACGTTTATTGCCACCACAATTTATTAGCATCACAAAACACAACAAACCTGTCACCATGAATGATGTACAACTGAAAATCTCTAACTTTCATTTCCAAAGATTAAAACGGCTGATTTACTGATGAGGAGAGAGAGAGAGAAGGACTGTGATTATCCATCTCTCTTATCTGCTCTCAGAGCCCCTTTAGCTTTTATTATGAATCCTATTTCCCCTCTTTTAACTCAGAATTCAAAATGCAATTGTGCCCTTGAAAGCCACACTGTACATCAGTAGCCAGGCAACCTTTCATTGCTCATCAAGGCTCGTATTTGCCTGCAATTAAATCAGCGAGCTCACATCAGCAGCATTCGGCCAATTTAAACTACAAGGTTAAAGAAGCACAGCAAGCCAGCTTATTCACAGTAAATAAACAATTATAAGACAAACTGAAATAAATTTAAGATGAATTTTACCATATTTGGCGTTCGTCACTTTGGGCATTATTTTTGCTTTCTCTAAAAGCTGAAATGATGGGATGTTTAAGGAAATGATTGGAGATCCTTGTGTTAGTTGCATAGAGCTAGTCTGCTCATTAACCTGACAGAACTGCAAAATCTGCAAAAAGAATGCCATGATACTTTGTTATTCCTGGTCGTGAGTGGTAATTACCATCAGTAGAGTTAAAAAAAGAGGGACAGAGTAGTAGAATATTGGAACCAGGCTGGAACAAAGGTGTTTCTATGAAAACAGTCTGTAGAAGGTGCTGACCTAGTTGTTGTGACACAGTTAAATTAGTGGATTTTTTTACTGTGGCTTTACTGCCTGTCAGCCCACTTGTTTCCCTGATCTTTCTTCTCATCGTCCCTGCCTTCTCTTCCTCTTTGATACTCCTTTTTTTTTCTTTCTCTCTTGATGCTTTTATGAAGGTGTCTTCTCATCATTATCATCAAATTGTAGTGCTAAGACTGTATCACTCAGCTGAAATGTTCCCTGCTGCTTTATTCTGTATGTCATCAAAAAACTCACACAAAAAAGATTTTTTACTTAAAGATCCCCTCAGACATGTTAAAGACATATAAAAACACTCTGCTTTGAATAATAATTTGTGTCTGATATGGTTTATCCATAAAAAACAGATCTTATAATCACATCTACTCCTCCTCTCGCATAGAGAAATCCAGAATATATGAATATGCAAATATTGTTCATTTCAAAGGTTTAACCGCAGGTCACAAAATGTTGCTTATACTTCACTGAAAAGTCCATTCTCAGTGAGGTTTCATGTTCCCGCATCACACTTGTTGCTTGCTCCAAAATAGTTGAGATGTCACAAAACCGTGCTTGTATGTAGACGCCTTAAACTAAGATTTAAGGTGAGCAGAGAGAAACTTTCCCCCTTCAGCAGATGAATGTGAAAACAGGCTCCTAGTGTCAAACTCTGCACATACATCATTCTGCACAGTGAAGCTCAAACATCCACGTGAAGCAGCAATAAGCAAAGCAAAATTGTGGGACTTTAACATATAAAGCCTTGAAATATTGTAGAATACTTGCATAACTAACAAAACATCAACAAAACAAGATGTAGCTTTACAGTCCATTGCCAGGCTGCAGCAACAACTTCACCAAACAAACATGTTAAAAAAAAAAAAAGTATTTAACATCAGACTGGTCCACACAGGGTGTATCTGTTTTTCCCTCTTGACCTCGCCAACCTTCCCTCTGGCAGCAACTCACATAGCCCTAAAAGGACTCATGAACAATGCAGTGCTGGATTCAAAGTCAGTTTTATATCTTAGAGAATCCACCAGGAATACAAATAATTCCCCCAAATAAATAATCAGTGTCATGTAACAAAATCTAAATGTTTGTATTCAGCATATGTTAGAGTTTCACCTCTCTTCCCTACCTGCATTCTCCCGCTCCTGCCTTGCTCTTACTGTCCTGCACCACTTCTTCCTCATCTGCATTCGATTGTAATGAAGCTTATGCTGGGAGTTACCCATCGCTAACATCCAGGACCAGTCAAGACATGGCTGAGCACTCACACACACTCATCTAATGCACACTCTGTCTCTCCCATCATCTCTCTCCTTCTTACTGTATTCCTCCATCTCTGTTTCCCCTCATCCTGAAATCTGCAGGTGCAGTGTCAGCAACTTGCAGTGTCATCATCAGGACGTGCATGCCAACAGCACCAAGAGAGGAGAGGAGAGGAGAGGGGGTACAGTAAAAAAGAAGGCAGAAAACACTATGTAACAAAGAATTGCACTGCAATAAGGGCATTATGCAGCAATTCACTCTAAAATCAGTGGTCCAAAGATTACACAGAAGCAATGCAAATGTTTATGGTTAAGTTGTGCATGAACTTTGATGCAATTTGGATTTTGTGCTTAAAAATGTTTGATTAAGGGTTGGATCTAAGCACTGAGAGAAGCACTAATCAGCATGACTTTTTAGATTCCCATTAACAATAGATGGCTACACAAGGAATGATAAACTTCTCTCTAGTTTTAGCTGAACAAAAAGATGTTTAAGAGGGTCAAACAAAATGTTATGATAAATACTTGTAGATCGAAAAGAGGAAGAAAAGAGAGACAACAACAGAATTTCTGAACAGTTTAAATGAGACATGATGAGAAATGGATGGATGGATAGAGGAGATGGAAGAATTGTATATATCAACAAGCTAGAATCTACAATATGTTGAATCATGTTTGAATCATCATCCAAGTTTAAAGGCAGGTGCCTAAAGGGAGGTGTCTAAAGGTTCCAGTATGCTCCACCCGAAGTGTTTGTCAGATGGTCAAACAGCGTTTGAAACCCCCTCCACCCACACCTTTCTGACGTTGAAATTGGGCAGTGGGGGTGGGTGGCTGCGTCTGATAATTTCTGTAACTTTCAGAAACCGACAATACGACATTCATGCCCTCTTAAGGTCGTGATCGGCCAGGTGTGTGGATGTGAGAAAGTAGGCACCATTTTAACCTTTCTCTCAAGCTCTCTTTTTTCATTTTTTACACAACTATATCCATCACTTTTCACGTGAACAACCGAGTGCAGCACTATGAGTGGCTTCAAGGAGAGACTGTCTCAAAATGTACGCCGTTTTCCCCATATTTAAACCATTTTCACGTCTCGCTCCTCTCTATGACGGTTGGCTTTTCACAATACAATTTCTTTACTCGCATACCCCAACTATAAGGGCAGGAAGGTGTGTTGAAACTGTCATGCAGTCACACTCCTTGTGAAAGCCTTTGCCAGGCCCAAAACTAGCCTAAACTTAGTCCTTCAGTGCCAGAATGTGCCGACAGTGGTTTTGTGCACTAAGAGTGGTGGTTAGAGGACGTGGTTTGGGCACCTGGTAAGAATGTGCCCAACTGGCAGGTGACTGGTGGTAGAATTAGTAGCTAGGAAGTAGGAGCACGTGGGGATGCCCCAATAGGGCTTCTATGGAAAAGAACATTTAGGCTGCTCTGCTTGCTCTTGACTTGAAAATAGAAGGATAGATGGACAGATGGATTAATCAATGATGAATAGACTCATTGTAGGCAGGGAGTTACAAGAAGATTTACAATACACATCAGCTTCTATGAGTTGCAGAAATTTGGCTGGATGATAGTGGTCAGGTGTTTATGTTGATCAACCTGACCCCAGATACACAAGCATAGAAAATTCATGGGTAACATAGCATAGGAAAACATATAGCCAAATCTAATTTCCAACAAATGGGCTTCATATAAATTTTGACCAAGACAGAGCACATCAAATCAGTCACGAGGAGTTACAAGTATTATTCTGCTAAAGCACTGCAAAATCAGGAAAGCCCAACGGGCCAAGATTTGTGAGAGAATTTGAGAGAGATTATGTGGAGTGGTGTCAGGAGAGCCATCTCAACTAACAACTGTCAATGTCAATGCAACAGTTTTAAATGTGTGATGTACAGTTGGTGAGTTATTGGCTAAAATGTAAAAGGGTTTTTTATGGCGCCACTTAAGCCTCATCTGGCTAATGGGTCTAATTTTCATTACCTTTTAAGTGGATGAGTTTTTTAAACATATCTGGAAGGCTTGACTGATGTGGGCTTTATGGTTTCTGAGATCCACAAACGTTTAGTGAAGAAGAAGGGAAAGAAGAAAGACACGGAGAACAAGGACTATAATAAATTGAACAAAAATCCTAACAATAACTAGAAGATTCCATAATTTTGTACACCATGAACACAGCAAATACAATTATGGTATGAGGGTCAGTAGCAGACCACAGCAAGCCAGTGAACAGCTCCGGTTCTTTTGTTAGAGTAAAAAAAAAGACTATAACTATAAAAAAGAACATGCAGACATACAGGCACAATTGTCCATGACAAATTTAAATGACAGAACTAACTCTGCACATGTCCCTGCTTTAATATAGGTCTTTCTCTTTCTGGTACAGCTATATGATTTTGTATCTCTCTCTCTCTCTCTCTCTCTCTCTCTCTCTCTCTCTCTCTCTCTCTCTCTCTCTCTCTCTCTCTCTCTCTCTCTCTCTGGTCCAGATGTGAGTGAATGTAAGTCATTAGTGGAGAATGTATTAGGGTGTATCTGGGTCAGGCAGCACACTCCCCATGGCAGTAGCTGCAGAATCTTGTCATAGTAGACAGCTGTTATATAAGAAACACTAGCTGGCCAGTTCTGCAGAGGGAGAAATGTGCACTGTTAGCACTGTTAGTGGGCCTACAACGGCTCAACAGTCACACTACGCACCACCTCATCCCATCAACAGTAGTAATATACATTTTTTATATTGATATCAGCAGTTTGTTTCGGCCACAGTGTTCTAACTGTTGCAACTTTTGCAGGAACAACACTTTAATTTTCAGGAATACTAGTTTTACATTAACTCCCCACTGGCTGAGCATACATAGAGGAATACAACTGCTGACAAAAGACATAATAATCAAAGCTTGTCAAGTATATACAAGTTAACATCCACTTGCACTTTAACCGTTTAACATACAGTCTCCCCCCTTAACTAGCTTTAAGGTTGTCAAAATCATCTTATTCCACACTGTCTGACAGTGTCATGTGTATTCTGTATTGCCTTGTTAACTCATCTGTAACTAACAATTATTTTCATGATTGATTAATCTACCTAATTAATCTACTTTCTCGATTAATCATTTGGTCAATAAAATGGCATAAAATAGTGATAAAAGCCCCATCACAAGTTCCCAGAACACAAGGTCACGTCTTCAGATTTCTTTTTTTGGCCAACTAACAGTCCAAAACCTGATTAAAGAGTTATGTAACAATTAATCGGTTATTAAAATTGTTGCAGATTAATTTTCTGTCCATAAATTTAGATGTTTACACTATTAAATAAAATATTCAATCTCAAGACTATTTTTAATGGATGCACCATTTCATCAAATGAAAATATTCTAGATGACTTGTGCATTTCATGCATTTTTTAAATTCAGATATATTTGATATCTTTGGAAACTTTGGGATTAGGTTGGACTTTTCATCACACATAACTGAAGTCATAATAAATCACCCTCATGCCCACAATGCTGTAGTGTGCACATACAGTGACTTAACAGTGATTCATTAGCTAAAATAGCATCTTAGTGAAAATACATTGACTGTTGTGATTAAATCTAGCACAATGTAATACAGACAGAACGATGACTGTTTTTCCTGGCAGATGACTGTGAGCTGATTTTATAACATTGCCACAGTGTAACACCATCACAGTGTCACTATAGTCACATTCCTGTTTTAATTAAAAGCAATTTAACAGTATAAATAACAGGAACTAAACAGGTAACAGGTTTTAAGGAACACACTGATGTTACAGACAGTACCTTTGGATCGCACAGGGACGCAGCCTAGACCGAGACAAGCCAAAGCCATGGTCAGCAGCTGTCTACTCTCTCTTCTTCTTTTCCTCTTTTTTGTCTTTCTCTGTCGCTCCTCCCTTTCTCCTGCAGACTGCTTGTCATCTGTCTCTCAATAACACCACCTTACTTGCTCCAGCAGACCTCTCTAAAACATTCCTATGCAAGTCCAACATCCAGACTAGCAACATCTGCAGACACAGACCCTCCCCCTCCACCTCCTCACCCACCCACCTGCTGTCCCTGCTCTCTCCTCCCTACAGCTGACCCAACACGTCACTGAAACGAAATGTTTCCTCTTTGTCCACTTGAGATGTGGACGTTTCACTTTGGCCTCTCCGAGAGCTACATCGCACTCAGGCAGAATAATGCACCTACGCTTCGTCACAAACTCAAACACTTCTCTGTCCCGTCCCTGTTGTCTTTATCAGTCACCCCTGTCCATTGGTGTCAGATGGTAGGATCCTGCCTGGGCATGGCCTGTCCCTGACCGTAATCTCTTTATGATGCAGTAATATGTGGAGGGGGGGTTCAGCCACAAAGTATTAATGTATTAATCCACCGCATGCTGGGAATATGTATCACGTGTTCAATCCTTCTATTGCTGCCACCAAAGAGTGATGATCTAAGGGTGTGTGTGAGAACACCTGACTTTGTGTTGGCGTAAAAGCATTCATTTTTACAGTCAAATAATCGATGGATGTTAAAACAATGAGGCAGAAATTTGACATTTTTGAGGCCATAATTTGAAAAGCTGAAAGCAAATTATTCTCAGTATCATTCAGTGTCCTCATCAAGAAAACTTTGTCTTTGTCTTCACTGATTGTGAGGAGTCAACATCCCCATGTGGTTGCAAAATAAATTGCATGACACACACACACACACACACACACACACACACACAGACGCACACACACACACACAAACAGAGACAGAGAGAGTGTACGAGCACCCTGCCTGGTAATCTGCTGTAATCTGGAGCTCTGGCAGTTCACTGACTTTGGAGTAGAGCTGGCGGAGCTGCCGGTCTGCTCGAGGAGCTTTCAGCCTCCCGCTGTGGCTGGGACCGACACAGACACACCAAAAATATCTGCACACACATTACTAACCCACCACGTGTCTGCACACGCTTCACCGCAGTGGTCAACATCAGCACAAACAGAGGAGAACATGGTCGTGAATACTAAATGTAGTACGGATGTTCCTCGTGGCTTGCCTCCGTTACTTACAGCAGTTTCTCTAAACAGGACTGCTGGGAGGCCTTTAATCGCTTCTTGTCCTTGGGGTTGTTTGTCAGTTGTGGTATTGAGTGATCTATGAAACATCAGGGCCAGATCACAGACCTTTCAACCGCATATGAGCTACATTGTAACCTGAGCTTCTTGGATAGGGCCCTAATGGCTTGTCCTGCCTGAGGAGCTTAGGCCAAATCACGTTCAGTGTCATCTTTTAAGTCACTTAAAACACAGTGTTACAGACTTGTTTTTATGTAGGGATCGTGCTCAATTATTTTGTAGATTTCAGTTTGATCTCTTGTGGTTTGGTGCTTATGAACCACGATGGAAGTAGCATTGATGATAAATAAATATGTATAAAATTGCTCTATTTATCTCCCCTTCTGTTTCTCTCTATATTTGTCTCTATATTTGTCTCTATCCTCCTTCCCCACAAAATGAATAAATCATACTACCCCCATTCCCTTTTCCCATCCCTCTTTCCCCAGCTGCACACCTGCACTATTGTTCAGCCTCCTGCTTCAATCCCTCTGTTCTGCCCCTCTGACCTGCACAACATTCATGTTTTAACAAGTGTGTGCGGTGGTGTGCGCATTTCTATAAGGATTTGAGGCCTGTCATTAATGGCTAGCAGAGGTGGGTCACATTGTCTGACAGTAAAGCCAAAAGTCTTATTTATAGCAACTACCACGTCACAGTGAGCCCGATGAGCCAGAGAAAATATCAACAACATAACAGCAGGTTAAATGTTCAAGGGATTATTTCCTGGCTCTGCACACGCTGTTTACCCAATATTAACAGACTCCACTGAAAGTGCTCCTGTACTGCCCCTTAGTGGCACAGCATGAACACTACAAAGTCAGAGACAATGCTGTATGACCAGTATGTGTGGACTGAAAGTTGCATCATTGAAGTGCTCGGTGGATTTGTGAGTGCTGCCATATGTTTATCATATAGTTTCTATATGTTAAGACTGAAAGAAGGGATGATCCAACTGAAAAACAAGTCAACCAAAGTGTGCATACTGTAGTAAACATCTTAATGGAGAAAATAAGGTCACTATTCTGTGGAACAAAACATTTTCTTGATTAATGGCTGGAAATACTGCACTGCCATTGTAGTAGACCACTCATCCATTTTTCATTTTCCATTAAAGAAATAGTTTGACATTACGGGAAATATGCACATTTGCTTTCTTTCCCAAGGTTAGATGAGGCAATCGATATCACTTTCATGTCATGTACCAACACATTTTTAAAGCTCACTAATCGATACGTTGTATCTCATTTGTTTAACTTTGAGAGTGAGACAGGCTAGCTTTCCCCCCTGCCTCCAGTCTTCATGGTAGGCTAAGCTAATTGCCTCCTGGTTGTAGCTCCATACTTTAAGATATAATTCGACATTTTGGGAAAAAGGCTTAGAGTTGGAGTTAGATGAGAAGATTGATACCGCGCTCATATCTGTACAGTAAATATGCTGCCAGCAGCAGGTTAGCTTAGCTTAGCACAAAGGCTGGAAACAGGGGGAAGTCTGGCTCTATCCACAGGTACTGCGCCTGGCCAGGAAATGTCTGGCACATAACCCCCCATGACACCACAGCGTGCTGTTTTTACACTTCGTTTTTGTACAAAAGTGTTAAAACAACACGATACAACATGTTTAATAATATTGTGTGGTGTAAACAAGATATAACATGTTAATTAGTGAGCTTTAAATTTTTTAATCTTTGGACAGAGCCACACTAGCTGTTTCCCCTTGTTTCCAGTCTTTATACTAAGCTAAGCTAACTGGCTGCTAGCTTTAGCTTCATATTTACCGTACAGACATGAGTGTTATCAATCTTCTCATATAACTCTGCAAAATAGCGAGTACTACTACTCTACTACTACTTCTTTTCCTTCAACACACAGATATGAGAGTGGTGTTGATCTTCTCATCTTAATTCCTGAAAGAAAGCGAATATGCCCAGATTCACAGATTTGTTTCAGAGGACTTTACAATAGGAACAACATACAAAACCCTCTATCCTTAGACCCTCATTTTAGATAAAGAAAAACAAAAGATAGATAGCTGTTTGAAAATGAGGAGTTTAAAACCTACATATTTTGCACACCGATGTGAGGCACAAAAACATTAACACAAGTCAAAATCCCACAATACGTTTCTGTCAGTTGCTGAGAAAAGCAGCAGCAGGAGATCAATGTTTTATCATCTCATGTTGCTGAAGGGCCTCCTCTCCTTGCTCAGACTTTGTGAGGCTTCTGTAGTTCCCCAATCCTCATCAATATTGCAGTATTGTTCCTAAAGAGGTAGTAATCATGGAAGGAAATATGGAGAGAATAATAGCGTAGTGTAAACTACAGGGAAAATGTTTGTATTCTATTATATTTGGTCAATAGTAATTCCTGTATCTTCTGTCAGAACAGTGTGTTACTTTTGAAACATGCCATCAAAGTAGCATGAATTTACGCATACACACACACACACACACACACACCAAAGATGGAAATTAGCACCAGCCACCAGCCAAACGTGGTAAAATATGAAAGTGGCTGGTAGATTTCAGACACAAAATAATGATTTACTATTGAGTGCCTAGTGAATTTGAACATTTATCTGTCAGTGGCTGGTAGATGTTCACATTTTTAATTTAATTCCCACCCTGACACACACACACACACACACACACACACACATACACACACACACACACACACACACATTGTCAAACACACATACCATGTCTGATATACCAGAAGGGTCACCTGGGGTCTTTGTGTTTGTATTAAATGTTATGCCTGGTAAGTGACACCCTACATTCGTCTGATACACAAGTTACTTAACATGGGTTTTAATGAGTAACCCTGATGGCTAGAATAGAACAAACAAATCCTTTGGTTCTCTCTGTTTCTAGCTTCCCTAACAACTGTTTGATCACAAATCAGATAAATGGCGTCCTCTGACTGCTCTGTGACGTTTGGGCTGATGCTGTACCATAGGCGGTGCTATTAAGAGGCTAGGGGCAGTATACTACTGGCAAACATTAAAACGCACTACTAATTTTAAGATATTATTTATTTATTTATTTATTTTTAATAATGATATATGGTAACCTAGGCTACCTGCTGCGTCATTTCCTTTACATAGAGCTATATTAGCGCGCAAAAGCTGAAGCTAGCTGTAACCTCTTGAGCCTAGTGCACTGTCACCGATAAGGCACACAATAAAAAGAAAATATGAACCCCTTGGTAGGGTTGAACGTTCTTGTTATGAATGTTACTTCTGCTCGTTCTCTTTCAATACCAACCAACATAGACTATCCTAGCGTACAACAATACGGGCTTACACTTACTCGCATAGCTGTTTATTTCATGCTTGTTTTGTTTCGTATCTGGTGTACTGTCTGCTATAATATTTTAATAATTAGTACTGTAGTCGTTGTAGTGGAAAAAGGTATGATTATTTTCAATTCGCTATGAAATATGTCTAATGTGTTTGTAAAATAAAAAAAGTTAGAAAGTAGAAGTCAGCACGCACATCCAAACAGTGCCAGGTGCTAAGCCACAATTGCGCAAGTCACAAAGATAATCGAAAAAATGGCTCGCACACTGCAGGGCTCCAGTGTTCATAATTTATTACACCAAAGTGATGTTTCAAGCACAACTGCTCTTCTTCAAAAAAAGAAATTCTCATTTTCATGAGAAGAACCTTTTAAAAAAAACTTTTAATGGTCTTTATACTGTTGGTATGTGGCTACAAACTTTTGCTACAACACCTTTTGGACAAGAATAATAGAGGTGCCTCTGGAGTACTTTTTCCCTACTTGCTGACGGCATACGGGCCCGATTATGTGTAGGGACACATTATTAGTATGTCTCCTCCTAAAACTATTGTTCTCGAGGTGAGGGGAATGGATTCACACAGTGTGTTATTTGCCTTGATGTTGGTTTACACTACTAATTTTAGTGCTTTATGACTGCACAGCGGGAAATAGATCAACCACGTACATTTTCTTCCTTTTTTTAATTTTTATTTGAGTAGAGCAAGAAGCAGAAAAATATTGAATAATTCTAAGGAAAGAAACAAATCTGACAAATGAGATATAGTGATACGTTTGTTTGATAGAAATATGTTTTGTTTTTCTATCCCACACATAATCTCCTGACCAGTAGAATTATCTTGATCACAGATACAGAACTGTGACCAGCAGAGCTTCAGTTAAGGCTGATAAGTCTGGTGTTATTCTATATTTTTTGTATTTTGTCAATGAAGACCATGAAAAGACAACAATGAATTGATCCTACTAACAAGTATGGTCTCTGTAGCCAAAGCCTGATTATGTTTGTTTATTCCACTGTGCCATAGAGCTCCATTGTTGTCCAAATTAATACTATTAAAAACACATCGATGAGCTGACATGTCCCTTCATTACGATGAACACAGGCACTGTAGTTTATTTTGAGTCAATCCCACATACACCATCCTGCTGAAACACTCACTAGCGTGTATTAATCTGCAGCTGAAAATAGTCCCCAACGAATATACTATTTACTCTTTTTTTGCTAAAAACTACAGCGCCAAGCTGTTTTAGGAAATTACTGGGCCCACTTAGAAAATGAAATGATATATTTGTGAGGAGATTTACATCTTCAGTAGGAATAAATGGGCTGGGGCCTAAGAGCCACAGGCAGAGTAGGGGAGTTACAAAGTATTGAGAAACAGACTAACACACTTTTCATGGGATTTGTTGACAAGAAAAATACAGAATATGCCATTGTTATCCTTAAAGCCCACAAACAACATACTTCTCACCTAACTATAACATATATATAACTCCACCTACAGTAGTCTTCAGCATTTTAGTTTACTACACTACAGTAGGCGTCTTGTTGTCATCTCCAACATAACATCTGATATCATCTCTGTATAGACCAGCAGCAGGAGGGTGGGAATAAACGCCGCTATCATGCCAACAATGAGGGTGGCAGTGTGTGTGTGTGTGTGTGTGTGTGTTTTCATATTGTTCTCTGTGTGTGCTTGTCAAACAGACTTCAGCCAGCATTATTCCGTGCCACTGTGTGTGTGTGTGTGTGTGTGTGAATGCTTCAGCCATGTTGGTGGAATGGCACGAGACAAGCCATCGCCCATGTTATTTTTAACTGCGTGTCTCCATGGAAACGGCACATATGCAGGGAGGGGGTGATCTCCTGCTGTGCGTGTGTTGAGGAAGACTCCTACCGCTGGTCATAGTGTGAATGGATGTGTGTGTGTGTGTGTGTGTGTGTGTGTACAGGTACATGCAAATCTGTGTGTGTGAGAGTCTTTGTTAATCCAGTGTTTCAAATTAAAAAGCATATATTTTTACATTAGTATGGTACAGTTTCTGAGCTTTGTGTGTGTGTGTGCAGACATGTCACATCTGAGAGCCTGAGAGAGAGACAGACAGTGAGAGAAGGGAGGGGAAAGGGCTTCTGAGGCAACTGAGGAAACACCAACGTGCTGTACCTGAGGACAGGGGGGGGTCTGCTGCTGCTACCTCAACCTAAAATAACCCAAGCTGGGCTGCGAGTTCACTAAACACATCACTTACCAAATGTCACCTGCCTTATCTCCTATGTGCAGGTGGGCTGTGACTTAGCTACACACCTATGCACCAAAACCACCATTTTAGAACTTGGAGCTGTAGTGACACAATAATGTAATTTGTAGTGAACAGTAGATAATTCTTACTCCAGGAATAAAAAAATCAGCTGGATGCAGTTATTTTGGTCCTGTGTGTCTGGCATCATCAATACTGACTCTTCAATATTTGTAATTAATGGATCAATGAGCCTGCAGTGACTAAGATGTTCCTCTGTTGTTGTGTTGTGGGGGAGGTTTATGTTGGGTGAGGACATATTTCTATAGCTTTAGAAGCCATCCAACAGTTATCAACTGAGTGAACGTAGTTTCTATGGTAACAACTTAAAGATTAAAGCTGTGAAGAGCGAGAGCCATGCCAGAGTGATTCCCATAATGCCTTGTGCCTGGGGATCTCAGGGAAAGAGAGAGAGAGAGAAAAGAGTGAGACAGACAGAGTGGGACACAGAGGCAGAAGAGGAAGTGTGCATGTGTGTGCGTGTGTGTGTGTGTATGTGTGTCTGTTTGTCAGCTCTAGAGGTGACGTGCTACAAATCCTCACTCTATTGTGACAGCTCACATGACCAAAGACACCAAAGTCAGCATCTACGCATGACAATAAATTGACTTACATTCATTCCCTGAAAACTTGACCTTAACAATAAACACTACATGCTTACCCCCAACCCTTTGCCTAACATGTACCAAAACTAAACCCACACCTTAACAAAACAAGACTAAAGGTCTACAGCCACGCTAGCTAGCTCTGTGAAGCTGCACTTGCATACAGGCACAGCAGTGCTTTGAGCTAAATTCTAACATCAGCATGGTAACATGCTCATAATGACAATGCTAACATGGAGATGTTAAGCAGGTATATACTTTACCATGTTCACCATCTTAGTTTAGTATGTTAGCATGCTAACATTAGCTAGTTAGCACTAAACACAAAGTACAGCTGAGGCTGATGGTAATGTCAATAGCTTTGTAGGTATTCAGTCATGAACCAAAGTATTGGACAATTTAAAAATTTGACCTGATGATGGTATGAGATGAATAGTAAAGTTATTACAATTAATCCTGAGGTGGACATTAGTGTGTGTACCAAATTTCATGGGAACCCATAAAACAGTCGTTGAGACATTTCACTCAAAACCATAAATGTGAGGATCATCAGTCATTAAGATTCATCCTCTGGGAACCATGAATGTCTGTACAAAATTTCACAGCAATCCATCAAATAGTTGTTGATATATTTCAGTCTGGACCAAAGTGGTGGACCAACCAACCAACCGACACACCGACATCCTTAGTCTTAACCATAAAATGTAATGTTTTATCTTGTGGGGACCAGCTTTTTGTCCCCAAACGGGTGGTGACAAAACATACATGAGCGTGTAAAACATATTTTAGTTCCCAAAATGGGAGTAATACAAGTGCGCGCGCACACACACACACACACACACACACACACACACACATCTTCACAGGCATCACTGTCTCTAATTGGAGCCTTTACCTCACTCTCACACTCTCCATCTCTTTTCTCTTTGCATCTTTTCTTCTTTTGGATTTAATGTATGTGCCTCCTCCCCATGTCCTCCTCTCTTTCTCTCTCTCCCTCTCTCTCTCTCCCCTCCCCCTCCCCCTGGGTGATGCCAGTGCTGTTGTCAGGCTGGAGCTGAAAGCAGCCAATCGCGTGGCTCTGTGCTGAGGAGCTCTGGGGTGATGTTAGGCAGTTTCATGCTCATACGATGAGCTTTGCCAAATGTAGGTCATGCTTCTCTCTCTCTCTCTCTCTCTCTATCTCTCTCTCTCTTTCTCTCTCTCACACACACACACACACACACACACACAAACACTTTTACACACACACACACACACACATAAACCATAAACCTCTTCACCCCTTCACACACACACATACACAGAAAACAGATAA
>VMKM01001668.1:0-121113 GCA_008360985.2 Macquaria ambigua | reverse complement strand
GAAGGGGCCTCCTTGTCATTTCGGTCTGCTAGCAAACAACAGAAAAATGCCTAAAAGCTGCCGTGTGGTGGGATGCACTACCAACAGGGTAAAGAACCCAGAACTAAAGTTTTTGTTCAATTCAGTTCAATTCAGTTTTATTTATATAGCGCCATATCATAACAAAGTTATCTCAGGGCACTTTTTCTAGTAGAGCAAGTCTAGACCGACTCTTTATATTTACAGAGACCCAACCTTTCCCACCATGAGCAAGCACTATGCGACAGTGGCAAGGAAAACCTCCCTTTTAACAGGTAGAAACCTCGAGCAGAACCAGGCTCTAGGTGGGCGGTCATCTGCCTCGACCGGTTGGGTTGAAGGGGGAGAGAGAGAGCAGGAAGAAAGAGAACATACAGCAGCACAATACAGTTTCACACAGAGATGTAACGCAATGGCAGCGGCAATGGCATGGCTGTCAACACCAACAGAAACAATACTAAGAGCAATATTACAGCAGCAGTACTAATAATAATAGCAACAGCAGCTGCAGCAGCGGGTGCAGAGGAGGAGCACAGGGGCAGCAGGCGGCTGCAACCATAGATCCAGACCCTACAGCTCCGGAGGCAGAAACACCTGCAGAAAGCAACAGAAGGAGAGAAAAAGGGGAGAGAAAGCACACAACCACGGGAAGAAGTTGAATTAGTAACAAGCATTGATGGGATATGAGGGCGTACAGATGGAGAGGAAGAGGAAGAGGAGGAGAGAGGAGCTCAGTGCATCATAGGAAGTCTCCCGGCAGTCCAGGGCCTTGAGTAGGCCGCATGGGTCCAGCAGGGCGCTCCAGGGCTCACCTGGAGTCAGCCCTACATAGTTTTATCAAAGAGGAAAGTCTTAAGCCTACTCTTAAATGTGAGGAGGCTTAAACCCCGCATTTAAACTGGGGATCTTGGTTCCACAGGAGAGGAGCTTGGATAGCTGAAAGGGCTCTGGCTCCCATCTACTCTAGTAGAGACTTAGGAACTCACAAGCAAACCCTGCATTCTGGGAGCTTACAGTGCTCTAGTGGGGCAATAGGTGCCTGCTGAGCTCTTTTAAGATATGATGGAGCCCTGACCATTTAGCTTTGGAAGGTGAGCAGAAGGATTTTAAATTCTACCCTGGATTTTACAGGGAGCCAGTGTAGAGAAGCACATTGGAGAGATATGATCTCTTTCCTTGGTTCTTGTCAGTAAACGTGCCACAGCATTCTGGATCAGCTGGAGAGTCTTAAGGGACTTATTGGGGCAGCCTGATAGTAGAGAGTTGCAATAGTCCAGCCTAGACGTAACAAATGCATGGACTAGTTTTTCTGCATCTGTTTGAGACAGGATGTGCCTGATTTTTGCAATGTTACGTAAATGAAAAAAGGCAGTTCTTGAGGTTTGTTTTATGTGGGAGTTAAAGGACATATCCTGATCAAAGATAACTCCAAGATTCCTTACGGTGTCGCTGGAGGCCAGGGCAATGCCATCTAGACAAACTATATCTTTAGATAATGTGTTTCGAAGGTGTTCGGGGCCAAGTACAATAACTTCGGTTTTGTCTGAGTTTAACATCAGAAAATTGCAGGTCATCCAGGTTTTTATGTCCTTCAGGCATGCTTGAAGTTTAGCTAATTGATTAGTTTCATCTGGCTTGATCGACAAATATAATTGGGTATCATCTGCATAACAATGAAAATTTATGGAGTGCTTCCTAATAATATTGCCCAAAGGAAGCATATACAAGGTGAACAGAATTGGTCCAAGCACAGAACCTTGTGGAACTCCGTGACTAACTTTGGCATGCATAGAGGATTCATCATTAACATGTACAAACTGATATCGATCTGATAAATAGGATTTAAACCAGCTTAGTGCGGTGCCTTTAATGCCAATTAAATGTTCTAGTCTCTGTAATAGAATGTGATGGTCAATGGTATCAAATGCGGCACTAAGATCTAATAAGACAAGTACAGAGACAAGTCCTTTGTCAGATGCAATTAGAAGGTCATTTGTAACTTTCACTAGTGCTGTCTCTGTGCTATGATGCACTCTAAATCCTGACTGAAAATCCTCAAACAGCTTATTGTTGTGTAGAAAGTCACACAACTGATTGCCAACTGCTTTCTCAAGGATCTTAGAGAGAAAAGGAGGGTTAGATATAGGTCTATAATTTGACAGAACCCCTGGATCAAGAGTGGGCTTTTTAAGAAGAGGTTTAATTACAGCTACTTTAAAGGACTGTGGCACATAGCCTTTTAATAAGGACAGATTGATCATATCTAGTAAAGAAATGCTAACTAAGGGTAAAACTTCTTTAAGCAGCCTAGTTGGGACGGGGTCTAAGAGACACGTTGATGGCTTAGATGAGGAAATCATGGAAGTTAGCTGATAAAGGTTGATGGGAGAAAAGCAGTCTAAATGTACATCAGGTTTTACAGTTGTTTCTAAGGTTCCTGTGTTTGAAGATAAGTCAGTACCAACTGAGAGCAAGAGGTGCTGAATTTTGTCTCTAATAGTTAGAATTTTATCATTAAAGAAGCTCATGAAGTCGTTACTACTGAGGTCTATAGGAATACATGGCTCAACAGAGCTGTGACTCTGTCAGTCTGGCTACAGTGCTGAACAGAAACCTGGGGTTGTTCTTATTTTCCTCTATTAATGATGAGTAGTAGGCTGCTCTGGCATTACGGAGGGCCTTCCTATAAATTTTAAGACTATTTTGCCAGGCTAAACGGGATTCTTCCAGATTGGTGGAACGCCATTTCCTTTCAGGTTTTTGCGATGTTTGTTTTAGTTTGTGGGTTTGCGGGTTATACCATGGAGCTAACCTCCTCTGTTTTATTATCTTCTTTTTTAGAGGGGCGATAGAGTCGAGTGTTATTCGTAGTGAGCCTGCAGCACTATCAACAAGATGATCAATTTGGGAGGGACTAAAGTTAGCATAGGAGTCATCTGTTACATTGAGACATGGAACTGAATAAAATGCCGATGGAATCACTTCCTTAAATTTAGCTACAGCACCATCAGATAGACATCTAGTGTAGGAATGTTTGCCTAATGGCGTGTAGTCCAGTAATATGAATTCAAAAGTTATTAAATAATGGTCTGATAAAAGAGAATTCTGTGGAAAGACTATTAGATGTTCAATTTCTATGCCATAGACAAGAACAAGGTCGAGGGTGTGGTTAAAACAGTGAGTGGGTTTATGTACACTCTGACAGAAGCCAATTGAGTCTAATAATGAGATAAACGCAGCACTAAGGCTACCATTTTCTACATCCACATGAATATTAAAATCACCTACAATAATTATTTTATCTGTTTTAAGGACTAAACCTGATAAGAACTCTGAGAATTCAGATAAAAATTCAGAATACAGTCCAGGAGCTCGGTACACTATAACAAATAGAATTGGCTGTAGTATTTTCCAGGTTGGGTGTGAAAACTAAGAACAAGGCTTTCGAACGAGTTATAATTTAGTTTAGGTTTGGGTTTGATTAATAGGCTTGAGTCGAAGATGGCTGCAACTCCACCTCCTCGGCCTGAGCCTCGAGGAGTGTGAGTATTAATGTGACTGGGGGGAGTGGATTCATTTAGGCTAACATATTCATCCTGACACAGCCAGGTTTCAGTAAGACAGAATAAATCAATATTATGATCTGATATTAGATCGTTCACTAGAACAGCTTTAGATGAGAGAGATCTGATGTTCAAGAGTCCACATTTAATTCTCCTATTTTCTTGTACTGTTGCAGTGGTGGTTTTACTTTTTATTAGGTTTTTATGTGTAACTCTTCTGTTTACTTTTGATTTAAATAATTTAAGTGGTCGGGGGGCAGACAACCTCTGTGGAGTTTAGGGTGGGTAACTGCTCTAATGGAAGCGCAGAGAAGCGTGTAGGACTGCAGCTCTGCCTCCTGGTCTGGACCACAGACTGTATTAAGTCTGTGGTCTGAACTCTGAGCTGTCATGGCTTTGGGCCACTAATAAATTCGGCCAGATTTCTAGATATGAGAGCGGCTCCATCCAAAGTGGGATGAATGCCATCTCTCCTAATCAGACCAGGTCTTCTCCAGAAAGTCCGCCAATTATCTACAAAGCCCACATCATTACCTGGACACCACCTGGACAACCAGCGGTTGAATGATGACATGCGGCTATACATGTCATCGCTAGTAAGATTAGGTAGGGGCCCAGAGAAAACTACGGAGTCCGACATTGTCTTTGCATATGTACACACCGACTCAACATTAATTTTCGTGACCTCCGATTGGCGTAATCGGGTGTCATTACCGCCGACGTGAATAACAATCTTAGCATATTTACGTTTATCCTTAGCCAGCAGTTTTAAATAGGATTCAACGTCGCCCGCTCTGGCCCCTGGGATGCATTTGACTGTGGTCGCTGGTGTCGCTAATTTCACGCTTCGCAAAATGGAGCTGCCAATAATCAAAGTTGGTTTCTCAGCGGGTGTGTCGCTGAGTGGAGAGAACCTGTTAGAAACGTGAACGGGTCAGTGGTGAACCGTGGGCTTTGGTTTAGGGCTATGCTTCTTTCGGACAGTCACCCAGCCTCCCTGGCTTCCCGGCTGCTCGGGAGTTGCCGGGAGACGGCTAGCAGAAGCTACCTTTGGTCGGCTCGCACCGGCTAGGGGCTGGCTAGCTACGGCTGACTGACTCTCCATGGTGCGGAGCCGCGACTCTAACTCACTGAGCCTCGCCTCCAACGCAGTGAATAAACTACATTTGTTACACGTACCATTATCGCTAAAGGAGGCAGAGGAGTAACTAAACATGTGACACACCGGGCAAGAGAGAGAAGGAGAGGAGAAGGAGAGGGAGAAGCCATCGCTAACTTAGCTAGAGTAGCAAGCAACTAATTAGCGTGTAAACAACTGTGGAATTAGTGAAAAGTCGCTAACAGTAGAGAGATATGAGTGCTTAAACAGAACTAATGTATCCTTAAATGTATAGCGGGTAATAGCCGCTATAGTAAAGAAAATATCAAAATTAGCTGGGTTTAGCTGGAGCAGCGAAATTTGCAACCACTAACACAGAAACACCGGTAACCGGAAATGAGACAATACGTTCACCTGAGCACGTCAGTTATACGTTATAAGCTGCAGAACCAGAAAACTGAGCCTTTAAGAAGACAAAAGTGGATACAGACGTGAGACATCAGCAGGAAGAATGGGAAAACTGTGGGATCCTGACACTCAGTATGTCTACGTGTGCAGCAAGCATCTTGTCACTGGTAGCATAAGTCAAATATCCAAATGTCAGTTTTAGGCTAACTACACTGCTGTAAGTTAAGCTAAAGCATTTTGACAGTATGCAACTTGTGTAGTGGAATGTGGCTAAATCTGAAAGCTATGCAGTGTTTGCAATTGTTTTAGCTAACTACAGTAACTGAGCTTGGAAAGGGACACTGAGATAGACTGACAATATTGACTTCTACCTCTCTGGTAGACATAGGGTGCTAAAATAATCCTTTGACATGCTGAAATCTAATGTTTTTAGCTAGCTATAGGCATTTTGTTAGCATTTCAGCCCTTGGTTGCATATTGTGGAACCGATTGTTTTTCCCTCTGGTGGGCATGGTTTTCAGAGTATGTCGCATTGCCCTCTATCTCTATTGGTAAGAGCCTTATGGTGGCTCTGCATTATGAACTCTGAACACAGAAATCCTACACATGCAGTACTTCTCACTCTCTCCACTCAGACATCCATAAATCTGCTTAGAAACGCTCCTTCGAACTTCAGATCTTGCCCGATAATGATCATTTTCTTCAGCAGTAATCCAGTTGATTGTTGTTTGTTTCCATGGTTACTGTGCAAACAGGAACGACAAGTAGCTCATTACTTTTCATAATGCAGATTCACCAACGTGAAGAAATATAGGCTAAAAATGCTCCATACCTAGCTCACTTACTGTACATGGCAACATTATGTTTCCTGTCACCTGCATGATGGGAACTGTAGTAGAAAAGCTATATAAATAAATCATATATAAATAAATAAATCCAGTACTATGAAGAATATGTGATAGAAATGGAAGAGAATACCATGATATAGCAAAAAATACAATAATATAAAAGCACAAACAATATAGTAGTAATATAGTCTTGTTATAAACCGATGTACAGTAAATGATCTAATGCAATGTACGGTAGTGTTATAGATATGTTACTACTTCTTATACTACTACTAAAGAAGACCCAACTGTTTCAAGTTGTGTGAAACTTTTTTTTTCTTTATAAAAAACTACCCCAGAACAAAAGTTCTGCTGAAATTCCAATTGATGACATATCTCAGTTATGACATATCTCTGTTATCTCAGGGCATAAGTGCCCTGAGATGTTATGATATGGCACTATATAAATAAAACTGAATTGAATATCTGTGTAGCCTAACTAATTCTGAAAATAACATGTGGCCTGTAGAGGGAGTAAAACATCTGAGGGTGTTGTGCATGTGTGTGGGAAAGAAGAACACTGTCCACATGCTGCTCAACATTTTCCAGCAGTAAGTCATGCTGGCATCCTGTGCTTCATTTTTCTTTTTTATGTCCAGGCGGTGCCCTATTTCTGTGCACTGCACCATCACAAGACACACCTCTGCCTCATGACTCACTGTGGTTTTAAAGTCATGCCAGTTAACAAAAGAGCCAGGCGTATTATTCATGCAACCAGTCTGTGTGTGTGTGTGTGTGTGTGTGTGTGTGTGTGTGTGCATGCTGCCTCTGTGCCCCACCCTGCCCTGGAGCTGTGCTGTCTCTCATTACCACTGACTGATCCTCCCCCTCTTTGTGTTACTTCTTTTTAACTTGATTACATTTTAACTTCAGTTGTTCCTTACAGTGTGTTATGGGAACTTTCATCACAAGTTATTGACCGCCACCTTGTGGAAAACTGAGGTTATGACGGTTCACAGTTTAGGAAGCACCACCATTATTTATCAAACTTTCATCATCCACCACATCAAAGAAAACATGTAATAAGGGACAACGAAGATGCATGGAAAGTGCAAACCAAATCAATGGCAGCTTCATCCTTCTTGTTGTTTGCACTCATGATTGCAAAAAAAAAACAAGCAAAACAGTGATGTAGCATCCTGTCAAATGTGTGTTTGGAGATAAAGCTCATGAGAGAGCAGCAACTGCAAATAGTAAGCCTAAAACTAGTACTACTACTACTACATAATACTACCTTCTGAATTAAATACATTCTTTCAGATAACATATGTCCAAAACTGCAGGCCCAGAAAAGACTGATGGTTGAACTTTAAACATACATTGAGCAGACATTGAGTTTCCTATATGAATGTGTGTGTGTATGTGTGTATGTTTGTGTGTGTGCGTGTGTGTGTGTGTTGCTGTTGTTTTTGTCCTGCAGAAGCTGGCTCTGGACAGATTGCAGGAATTGCCAGTGCCATAGGAGTCGCTCTGCTGGGAGCAGCATCCAGTTACTTTGCTTACCAGAAGAAGAAGCTCTGCTTCAAGATACAGGGAGGTCAGTATGTTTTTCTTAACACAAACTTGATGTTTTTCAATAGAGTCACAAAGTATAATACTGTTATCACAGCAGGGATCACACTGATAACATGTGCTTTATTTAGGTGCAGATCCAGAGAGTGGTAAAGACCATCGTGATACTCAGTCTGATCCTCAAGGTAGATTTCTTTTATTTAAATGCATTGAAAAATCTTCAGGATACTTAGTGTAAACAAGTGTTTTTGCTTACATTATACACATGGGTGACAAATGAAAGTAAAAATCAACATGTGGTGTTAGTAAGGTGTCGTTTCACCGCGAGCCTCCAGAACAGCTTCACTGCTGCTTGTCAGAGTCTTTCCTAGTATGTGGACCTCTACTGGAGGGATGCACAGCATTCTTCTAAAGGATGTTCCCTGATTTGGTGTTTTTTGATTTCAACATTTATAAATATATAAAAGCAACAGATGAGCATATTAACTGACAGAAAATCCTAAAAAAAACTAAAAAAACAAAGCAACAAAAAAGAGGGGTTTGCTTGGGAGTTACTTTTATGTAGACCGTCCATTCTCACAGTTTCATCAGCTAAATCAGTTTCCTTTCCGTAGTCTTCGTCACTGCTTTGGCTCCTGAATAGTGTCAATTTCTCCCACTTCTCTTTCATCTGTGCTTCTTGTAATCTCAAACGATGTGTCAGTTTTTTCATTATGTAGATTTCCTCTATCTCCATCCATTGTTCCTGGGTAGGGGGGCCCACTTTACCCCATTTCCTTGTGATAGCTTTTTTACTAGCTATTAACAATATTTTGACCAGATACCTATCCTTTATTTTCTTTAGTAAAAGTAAAATTAAACAGATGGAGTACCATGTAGCTCATAGGAATATTATATCCGAGTATCTTTTGCACGACCATTTTTATACATCATGTCACAGAGCATGAAAGGATGATGGTTACTTGACTGTATCACGCAGTACACCTGTAGAGAAACATCTACATTCATTAGGTTTCTCCACCCATTTACTCTGGTTTTTACTTTTAATTGTCCCCCTGCGTTACCAACTAGAGTTCAAAAAAGGCTGGTGATGGAAGAAGTATCTACATCATTTTATTAAGTAAAAGTTGTAACACCACAAATAAAGTAAAGTCTTGCTTTTCAAACCTTACTTAGGTAAAAGTACAGAATTATTAGCAGCTAAATGTACTCAAAGGCTTGTCAGTGATATATTATTAAATTATCATTACTGATGCATTAATGTGTAAATAGTATTCTATTGTTGGAGCTGGAGCTGATTTGAACTACTCAATATACTGTTGGGTAGTTTAATCCATAACAATGTATCATATAAACTTTTGTGTACAAAATCTTAATTTGCTGAGTAACCAGTACTACTCAGATAAATGTAGTGCAGTACAACAGTTCTCTTTGTCATGCAGTGAAGTAGAAGTAATAGACATCAAATGTAAATACTAAAATGAAGTACAAGTATCTCAAAATGGTAGTGAAGTACAGAACTGGCGTAAAAAATGTGGTTTTGGTCAACTCATCTGTTACACTACAAGAATGTAGACCCATGTATCGCAAGATCATAATGTTATCGCTTAAGCATACAGTTTGTCATAGCACAGTATCTATGAGGTGACAATTAATAAAAGACATTTCATATCATATAACATATCCCCAGCAACAGCTGCCTTGAAACTGATGCCTAAGAACTTTATAATATAATTTAATTATAATATCGTTTATTTAATTACCAAGAAATCAAAGCAAACCAAATTTTGTGTGTAGCCTGACACAACAGCAGATTAAAGATGCTCTTTAATTCATTAATTAATTTCAGACTCTTTTCAGTAATTGTTCTGCTCTTTCAATTTTCAGTTTTCAGCGACCTGCTCAGGTCATCCTAGACCCCTTCTGCACACGCCCAGGACAAGTCAGTGACCTTCTCTACCAAGCTCTGCTTCATTCAACTCATCTGAAAAATTACACTTCTTAGTGTATTAGTCCGTTGACTTTGAACAAAACTTAAATCCCAGTTGTCAGTGGAGTTGCTTTGATTACTTCAGTGATGATAGTGGTTTTGCACAGAGCTTTGTGATTACGTGATTATGTGCTTTGGCTGTGTGTAACTACTGTACACTAGAGCTGCAACTAACGATTATTTAATTATTGATTAATCTGCAATTTATTTTTACGATTTATTGTTTAGTCTATAAAATGTCAAGAAATTGTGAAAAATGCTCATCACAATTTCCCAGAGCCCAAAGTGACATCTTCAGATTGCTTATTTTGTCCAACCAACAGTCTAAAACCCAAAGACTCTTCATTTACTGTCATACATAACAAAGTAAAGAAGAAAAAGAAGCTGGAACCAGCAAATGTTTGACATATTGGCTTGAAAAATGACTGAAATTATCAAAATAGTTGGCCATTGGTTTTCTTTCCACTAATCGTTGCAGCTTACATGAATACATTGTTCTGTTTTCCTTCCATATCTTTTAAACCTATCTCTTACATTACAGTAAGTGCAAATAAGTGTGATTAGTTTAACATAGCTAGATGGGTGGAGTTTACTGCATCATACAAGTCAAATAAAAAGAAAAGATTCTCTCCTGTGATGTTCTAAACTAAAACCTTCTGGGTATTGATGGAGCAGACCCCACCCAGCTGGCATCTAAGAAGGATCAAACAGACCTAAGGTATTTTCATTTGTTTGGCTTAGAATGGATGTAAAGCGTTTCTTTAGCACCTTAAATCCTAAAGGGTTTGTTCCAAACCACAAAGAAAAAAACAGAAAAATTGGTCATATCTAGCCATTGTTTTATTTGCCCAGGTGTGAGATATCTGTCTCGGCGAGTTGTGACTCCACCTTTTTTCTTCTTTTTGTTTGTTTTTGTGAACCAACCCAGAGTCTGCCTAAACTATATACCGTAAATTCTCAAATAAAAGCAGGTATTCAAATAATGACAAGGGGTGTGGTTGCTAGTTAAGGCCGGTAAAAAACATTGAACAGAGGTGGAATTACCTGTACCATAGTGGATCACATTAAATTCAGCATAATGTGCATTTCCCCACTCTACCACTAATTCCATCAGTATAACAGCAGAGTCATGTCATACTCACCACTCTGCTGCCCTCAGGTTCTCTTTTTATCACAAATACTGTTTTCATTCACTAATGAACTCCATTCGCTTCTACTTTGCTGTTTTGTTTTTTAGTTTTTTACCACTGTTAAGCTACTGTCAGTGAAACTCAAGACTTTCTGCAGATGTTTCAAACTAAAAACCCCAGGAGGGCTTTTGGCCTTTGAGCTGCAGGAAGGCTTTTAATATGAAATATATGTTTCAGGAAGTGTTGCATTTTATTGATGGTAGCTTAACAGAAATAAATAAAAACTGCAAAATGTAAGCAATTGGAAATTATTAGTGAATGAAAACATTATTTCTATTAGAGAAGAGAAGCTCAGAGCAACAGTGGTGAGTATGACATGACTCTGTTGTACTGATTGAATTAGTGTTGTGGAAATGTACATTATACTGAATTTATTAAGAGAACATGTAAACACGTAGGAAGTGTTGAGTTTGCATCGACACAAAACAACATCAACAGCAAATCCATTACTAAAACATAGTGAAATATACTTATAAAAGATTGGGATCAAGGCCTGTTTCAAGTAAAGGCAGTTGAGGTAAATAAAGGTTCCATCAGCTATTTACAGTTATCCTATCTACAGCATAACACAAAGATGTTTCAAGTTGTTGTATTGACATAATCATCATGTAACTGGATCAAAATCCAGCAGAAGGAGCTTTTAATATAAAATGCTTATTGTGATGTGAGCAGATGGAGGTTATGAAACACAGAGCGGACACATTTATGCACACAATTTAGTGATTGTCATTGTAAGTGAGATTGCTTTGGATCTTTTGTATCACATATGTAAATGTAACACACAGTGTAAGTGTCAGCTTTTTGTTTGTTGTCATGTTGGGGATTGATCCTACGTTTGTGCACTGCAAAATACATTTTTGTTTGTAATTTCATTCCTAAAAGTCTTATTTTCTTAAAACTGCACTAATTCATATTTTTATACTAACAATGAATCAAATGACTATGTGTAATGTGAAAGGTGCCGCTTGTAAACCCACAGTTCTTATCAAAGACGGCAACTAGCTGGTGAACACAGTGGAGCATTTAGTAGCTAAAGAGCCAGATATTTTTCTGAGGAGTTGGTGGAGACCTGAATCGAACTAGAAGAAGAATAAATACTATATTTGCATTCATCAGGTAGACACAAACACAATTCCAATGGGGTGCTAATGTTGCTCTGTGTCTGCTGGATGTGTAAATAGGCAACTGTTGCTAACATGTTAGCCATAACAACTTTGTAAGGTTAAATGTTGGGTTTTTCCACTGCCCCTTAGTGATCCAAAAATGATGAATGCAAGTAAAGCATGAAACCAGCAAACTTGTTTCTGGAAGAGTTTTGAAAAAATTCTTGACATATTTTGACTGCACTGACATATTTTCACTTGTTTTAAGAAAATAAGATATTTTTTTTGCAGTCTGTATTTTATCAGTTGTATTACTCCGCTTTGATGCTCTTTTTGCTTGCCTTAGCAGAGCAGCAGCCATGAAACGTGGGCCACACTCTAAGGCCACGCTGATGCACTTTTGTCCATGATCATCAACAAGTTCTCTGCATTATGTTATTCATGTTGATTCCCTCTGACTCACCCATGTGTCATCCCTTTATTTGAGTCACAAATGAGCACATAAAGTATCATAAATCTGAACTATTGCATCAGGAGATTCTGACTGTTATGATGCTAAAATATTCAAATGAGTGTGAGCTGTAAATACTTGAGAATAATGTCTATAGATGCCTGTTGACTTTTGCTTTAGGCTTGATGCTGCAGTGTGCTTTGAGCATTTTAGTATCAACAATCATGATCTCAATTTTTTCTCTATATATATATGATCTCATGATCTCAAAGTGTATTTTTGGTGACTTCTGTATTCAAACTTGTCTCAGTTTTACAAGCATAGACTTAAGCCAGGTATATTACATCTGATGATTAGATAAATGTTACGTTTGTGAGTGGATTGAAAGTGTGTGTACATGTTTTCAATAAAGTGCTGTTGTACAGTTTATCTGTGTTTTGCCATCACCTGCTTTATAATGACTCATTTCAGTGGAGGATGGAAGTTAATTCTTGACCTTGAGATCAGTATGACAAAACAATCTCAACTCAAGGTCCACTGGTTGTAAAAATAACAATTTACAAAGTTGTGATTTTTCTGACCAATGTTGCAATTTAAATAGTAATCCTTTAACTCTAGAACTGTAGTTGTGGCCTACATAGTTTATGTATTATTATATGTTAAGCATAACCACAAATTTATCTTCCCAGTGAGCATTTTTCCGTTGAAAAGATGTTCAAAATACGTTCAAAAGTGAAAGTTTTTTCACCGACTATTTGAAGACATTAATTGAACGTTCACATTTAGACCATATTTCACCAGGATTTGCAATAGTGACATTTTTCATTCTCTAGAATGTCCAAACAATAGCCTATTGTCATTTTTAATCCTAACTAAGAAACCACATCCAAATTTCTCAGTTAAAAGCCAGTATTAGGCTTAGGTTAGGTTACAGTTAGCTAGTTGGCCACCCTGCCTTGCATTGCTCAGTTGGCTAGTAGAAAGCAGTCATTAGTTATACACCTATGCTTTGTATCGTTACATCATTTATTGTTGGCTAAAATCAACACCGTTTGTCATCATACATTAGTATCATGGATCACGTTAGCTGGTGAAGTAATTTGGCAAGCTAGTCGACTAACATATTCACTCAGTATTTTGAGTATTAAAATCTGTCCCGAGTCCTTTACATAGAAATCAGTCCACAGGCTGTTATAGGCAACCGAAAAAGTCGGGGAAGGTCATTTTTATGTTATGTTACAATTCGTTCAGTACGTTTGTCTGCCTGAGATCCTCAGCCACAGCTGAGGGGATGGCAAAGGCCCCCTCACCAAGTCCAAGGTTTTGGAACCATTAGTATGGCCCTGCCAGTGGATCTCTGGCAGCGATCAGGCTTATAGGGAGTTAGCAGGTCACAGATATAAGCAGGAGCCCGATCATGCAAGCAGTCAAATCTTAAAATCAATTGTAAAACTGACAGGTAACCAGTGAAGGGCCGCGAGGATTGGTGTGATGTGGTCGCTTCTCATAGAACAAGTTAAAACCCTGGCAGCACCGTTTTGTATAAGTTGCAGTGTCTGGATGTTTCGCCGGCTGATACCAGAGTAAAGTGCGTTGCAGTAGTCAAGTCTGGAGGAGATAAAAGCATGGATGACCTTTTCTAGATGTTCAGAGGAAAGGAACAACCAGTTGGGTTGTCTCAGTTGGGCAAAGCAGGACTGCACCACTTTAGTCACCTGAGCATCAAAAGACTACGTTGAGTCAAAAAGTAGATATAAGATCAGGCACCCAGACTAGAGGAGAGATTGTTAATGCTGCTAATGCTGAAGGCCAGAAGGGGTAATATAACTATTTCTGATTTGGAGTCATTCTGCAGGAGATTTTATGGATATCCAATTCTTAATGTCAGCGAGGCCGGGCATAATACAGGATACAGCAGTGGTACCAGGCCTTAAAGGGACATACAGTTGCGTGTCATCCGCGTAGCAATGAAAATCCATATTATGTCTATGCATGATTTGCCTCAGGGGTAGCGTGTATACAGTAAATAAGAGGGGACCCAGAATGGATCCCTGTGGGACCCCACAAAAGAGAGGAGCACGAGAGGAGGAGGCATCTCCAAGCAAAATGGAGAAGGACCTGTTGGACAGATAGGAGATGAACCATATCAGAGCCACATCACTGATGCACACAGTTTTTTGGATGGCTGATTAAGACATTGTTGTCCACTGAGTCAAAGGCTGATCTGAGGTCAAGGAGAATTTAAAGGGAGTACAGGCCAGTGTCAGCGGCAAGCAGTAAGTCAGTGGTGACCAGAGCAGTCTCAGTGCTGTGTAGAGCGGAAACCAGATTTTCAAAAATGTGATTGTTGTCTATAAAAGAAATCAATTGAGTGTAGACAATGTTTTCTAAAATATTGGATAAAAATGGCAGCTTAGAAATGGGTCTTAAATTACGTAAAACAGAGGGATCCAGAGAGGGCATCTTTATGAGGGGGTAAACAGAAGTAAGTTTAAAATTGGAGGGGAAATGCCAGTAGATAGAGAGCAGTTAATAATGGGATCTGGACCAACTGTCTGAAATACAGCCTTTAAAATCCAAGTGGAAATGCAGTCTGAAGGGAAGGTGGATGACAGAGTTTATGGTTTTAAAGAGGATTCTGGGGTTATTTCCCTATTTAACAATCAATTCTGAAAAATAGCAGTTCCTTATTATCAGATCTTTGAGAGAAGCAAAGGAGACACTGCGTTTATTTTTTTTCCCATTTCTGCTCTGCCTTCCTGCATTGTCTTTTTAAAATCCTTATTTCTTCATTCAACCATGGCAGAGAAGAAGATTTCAACTTTTTATATCTAAAAAGAGCTACAGAATCTAAACTATTCATGCAAGAACTATTAAAAACACTGACAAGCTCCTCTACAGTGAGGCCCTGGTATTCATTTGTACTAAAAACTGTGTTTGAGGCAGTAAGAGCTTGACAGAAACGAGGAACAGAGAGTGAAGTTAGGGGGCAGGAGCGTTTCAGTGTGGGGGAGTTTGGGGTCAGGAGAGAGGAACCTGGAAGAGCACTGCCTTATGATCAGTGACGGCAAAATCAACCAAATTCACATCTTTCACACAGAAACGGGGATGCTTAACATATTGGGTAAGATTAAAAGAATCTAAAAGTTTGATCAAATCCGAAGTAAACAAGGTGGAAGAAAGGCAACAAACATGGATATTAAAATCAACAAGAATATGGTAACATAATGACTGCTATTATTAAGCTACTAACAACTAAAATCAGTTCTTAATGCAAGGCCACCGCCTCGGCCTGGCATTCTTGGCTGGTGGAAAAATAAATATTCTGGGGGGAGTGGTAACTCAATGAGGGGGGCACATTCATCAGGATTAGACTGTGATGATAAAAAAATCTATATTGTTGGTCATAATAAAATCCTGGCAAATAAAAGACTTAGCGAGGGATCTTACATGAAGGTTACAGAAAAAAGCTGATTCAGCAGCGGGGATGGAAGATGTGGTTATAACTGTGATGAGACTGTTTCTAAGGCGACTGTGTAGATTGTGGTCTTGCACACTGCCTTTCAGTGATCCTAACAGGAATGCATGAATTAGTGAGGGAAACAAAGCCAGCCCCAGCAGGACCCGCACAATGAACTTGTGCTTTCCCTAATATACACAGATGGTTCTCTAAGGGATTTTAAGGGGTTACATTAATTTAATTCAATTCAATTCAGTTTTATTTATATAGCGCCATATCATAAAGTTATCTCAGGGCACTTTTTCGTATAGAGCAGGTTTAGACTGACTCTTTATATTTACAGATCCCATCATGAGCAAGCACTAGGCGACAGTGGCAAGGAAAACTCCCTTTTAACAGGTAGAAACCTTGAGCAGAACCAGGCTCTAGGTGGGCAGTCATCTGCCTCGACCGGTTGGGTTGAAGGGGGAGGGGGGAGTGGTAGAGAGAGAGCAGGAGGAAAGAGAGTTTTACATACCAAATGTTCAGAGTTTGGTATGATGGAAAATACCTCTATGGAATGATTATTTACTGGACCAGTGACATGTGGAAAGTGAAAGTGTTTGACCGGACCCTCAGCAGAGGGACAGGAGGGCAGGTTGTAAAGGTCGGGTCTGTTGCACAACACTTTCTACTGGTTGAATGACCAGTTGAACAAACAGATGAGCAGACACAGCGGGCCTCTACTCCACTCTGCACTCTGCCGATAAAAACAGAACGCTGTGACTTCATCTTGCAGCGTCACATACTAATTCATCCTCTCAGTATTTAAGGTTCCGGTATCAGCTGCTACAAAGATGCGACTGTCATCTGGGCCCCCATGATCGACTATTCCTAGAAGCCTGTATGAGAGGCCTTCTGCATAACAGTTAACTCCTTCGTGGATCAGTAAAGTTACTGGATTTGCAGAAGATTTAAGGCATCAAAAATGTCAGGTAGGTGACTTTATTTTATATAAATGATCAGATTTGAAAATGTATAAGATCAAGTTGTACTTCTATTGAGTTCTATTGAGGAGTAAAAGGTGCTTCAGTAAGCTACAGTAGTTGGCCTTCTCTACACAGGTTAAGTACCTTTAATAAATAAAAGACTATCTTCCCAAAAATGTATGTATGTTAAATTATACAGAACGCACTGTAGTGACCCAGTTTGACTTGAAGACTCTGTGCCCATCCACACTCTGCTCAGTGTGCCAATTGAAATTTAACACTAACGCAGCCCAGAGACAGAAGGTTACATGCCTCTGCATCTGACTTCAGGCCAGGAAAATGAAACTCTGACATGCCTGTCACGACTACACACTTAACGCTCCGCATGAAACTGGTTTTACCCTTATTGTAAAACCATAATGGATATAAATGCATTAAAAGAACCATTAGTGGCCTTTTGTATGGAAATGTAATTTCATATGTACTGTTGAGTCCTGCAGTGGGAGCAAGTTGTTTAGTAATGCATATGTAGTTCAATACACTTGGTTCATGTTAACACATTAAGGGTTGGACAAATATGGGCTTTTGAAAGCTGCTTTCATTAATACAAGTTTTCTTGTGGGAATGGCAGTAAAGATACATTCTGCTTATGGCCCCAAATGTGTCCAGTTGGGAAAGACTGAACTGCATATCTGTCATCATCATATAAAAATGATTCAAATGCATAATAACTAAGTCAGATAGAAATCAACCCATTGTTTAGCCTGAATCAGTTTTCTACCTAATTAACAAACTAAACTTAAACAGTGTTGTTGTGGTGAAGGGGATGACTGTTCTCTTTAGCAATGCCATTGGCACGCTCATCATCATGTGGGAGTATGAGCATGTACAAGCTTCAAAATTGTTTAAAACACCACGGCTGTTCCGTGGAAGCTCTGATACAGCAGACCTTTTGACTTGTGAAACACAGGTGTAACTGATAACATGAATGACTGCACTACAAGAAATACTGGAATGGAGCCATCACTGATGTTACTGTGCTTTTCCTCATGGTGTCCTATGAAAAGCCAGCACTAACATGATAAAGCCCAACAATAGCCACTGGGAGTCGAATTCTAAACAAAGTCATTCAAAGAAGGAGCTTGCAACAACAAAACTAATCTCACTGAACATAAGTAATATCACAAATTAATTACATTTTTATAACTCATTAAATTCCAATGGCCACAACTCACCCAATCCCTCTGCCATAACAGCATACGATGAAAGGTAAATCATTTGAAAATGAAGAATGGGAAAAAAAGGGATCTCCTCGCTGATGCACCTCCTTACAGAAGGTGTGATGATGTCCTTCGAGCAACAGAAAAGCAAATTTGATCTGACAAGTAAAGACCTGATCATATGTGTTGGCACTGTAATAAAGGGAAAGGACTATGTTTTCACATGATATTGAAATGCCCAAAAACTGCAAGCATTTTGGAAGAAAGTTGTATTTATTCTATCTACAATTATTAAAGAGAACATCCCCTTGGACCCTAAGTTATGCATTTGAATTATATGGATGCTAATAGTTGGCCACACTTCAAGACAAAGATTGTGTGTTACAAGGGCTGTAAGACAGGTGAACCCAAGTGCAGACAAAGAGGAGAGGGGAAGGAGGTTTAAGAAAATATTAGCATGGGGACTGAGGCTGGGGCAGGGGCAGAGGGAGCAGGTCCAGAGTGAGGTCCACAGTTAGAGGCAGATGGTGTCCCAGGGGCAGATGTAACACTGTGTCCTTAGTACAAAAAGAGTTATAGCCACTAATTGGAAGATTATTAACAATATCAGTGAGAAATCATGGCTACAAACCTTACTTACCAAACATTACTAAGTTTAAATGTCTAACTCCATATATATATATTTCCTGTACTTGACTTGATATATGCAGTGTTTTGTTTCTGTAAAACAACTTTCCCCCAAGCATGAATAAAAATCAATTAAAAAAAAGTAATATCACAAAAAACAGGACAATGACAAATCTTAATTCAAGGCAGTGCCCAGATAATTAATCCAAAAACAACTTTTTAAACCTTTTTGTTGTCTCGAGTGCCTCTTCAACGGGGAACTTCAACAACCTGAATGCACATAAAGCAACTGTCATTAACATTATGATTATAAGCACTGAAATGTCTTGTCATCATGACTCAGGGTGGAATATTTATGTTCACAACTTTGAGTCTTTAAAGGATGTTTTGTTTTCCCAACATAAAGCAAATTACATGGACATTTAAGCAAATGAAGTACAAAAGTGGTGTCACATGTAATTCTGCCTTTAACATGAATGCTCCTGCCAGTTGAAGGAGGAATGAATGAGTGCCTCTGATCAGAAAGTTACACTGTATACAATTATTACCAGGGAAAATATGACTGGGCATGTTGTTGCACGAAAGAACAATTTCATTGGAGTGCTGTCCTGCTCCTGATATGGGCAATTTTCTTTTAATAATCTACATGGAGGGCTACAAAAATTCAAGTTCCAACCTTAGAAGTCTTATTTTTTGTGAACCTTTCTAAAGGCTGTGGGAAGGATCCAAGTTCACAAACATATATACTTAACAACTTAAAAACCTTGTATCTCACTTTTGTCTCAAGGCTGTTTTTGTTAATAACGATATGTTTGTGTCTGCAAATACTAAGTTTCATGTTGGCATGTGCAAACATTTCCATTATTGCAATTGAACTGACATCCTTATCAAAGTAGCTAATGAGCTAAGCCATCTTGAGAAAGTGTGTTTGTGACAGTCGCGCAGTCCATCAGAATGACTGTGATTGGCTGGTCTTGTTTATTTTGGAGCCATGTGAGCTCACTGGTTAGTGATTTGAAATCTTTGAGGTCATGACAATGGACTGTTGATTCAGCCTTACTATTACTGACATCACCCTCCAAAGAGACCAAGACCTGGAGTCGGTTGCAGCAGCTCTTCCTAAGTTCCTTAGCCTTGTTCTAACATACGTATTAACTAGTTGCAGTTTTTTGCATCACTAAATTAAAACTGGTTGCACCACACAAGCTAGTGACTAGTTGTTACTAAATATTTACAGCCACTAACTGCCAGGTATAACTGTTGTGTAGCTAACTGAACCAGTTGACAAAGCTAACGTTAGCATGCTAATATCTGACCTGTTTAGAGTGAAGAGTAAAAGAGGTAATATGGAATACGGTCGACATATCTGACCTGAAACTTGATAAATGCTGTTCAATAATGATGTTGACGAGTTTAAACCACATTTCACAAAACATTTCGCTTTTGATGCTACAGTGACTCCCTGTTTACATAGTTGATTGCTCTCGATTGGACAGCACTACAGATATTCCCCTGATTTACAAATTACTGTCTTTACTAGCTGAGACATTTCTTAAGTTTTAATGGTGCAACCTGATTTAGTGAATCCTAGTTTGAAACTAGTTAGTAGTTACTGAGAACTTAGGAAGAACTTAATGTTTAAACTTAATAAAGGATTCATGAAAAAAAAATAGCTGGCCCACCCCATCCAGATCAGTACATTTGAATGACATAAACCTCATCCAGTCCATCACAGCTGAGGTAGACAATGATATTAGTGCAGTATATCAGTCTAATTCTGTCATCTGACCATTCTCTAGCTGGTGAGGCCTTCGTCACTCTGGCCACCACAGACCCATACTGCATGGGAGCTACAGTGGTGGCTAGAAGTTTACAGCGTCACGGGACAACTCGCAGCATCGTCGTCATGGTCACACCAAACGTCTCAGAACAGTCAAGGTGGGTGATACATTCCTTTTCTTTAAAATGTTCCAAGAGTGCTGTCTATCTAGGACGTCTCTGACATATATATATATATATATATATATATATATATATATATATATATATATATATATATTAGCCCCTAACTATTTCAATCTCAATCTCACCAGGGTTGCCCTTAAGAATGTGTTTGATGAGGTCATCATGGTGGATGTGATGGACAGTGAGGACCATCTCCACCTGTCCTTGCTGGGACGTCCCGAGCTTGGCATCACCTTCACCAAGATCCACTGCTGGACTCTGACCCAGTACAGCAAATGTGTCTTCCTGGATGCTGATACAATTGTGAGTCTACTGAACATACAGTAAAATATGTTAACTTTCAGGTTATTCTGATTGCATAGGTTTTTGTGAAAATGAGTGCAGTGGCCAGGCTGAGGCCAGCACTCACTTTGGGTCAGCACAGAAATTGGAATGTTGTTCATTTTTTTCTGCGTGGCATGGTGTTGTTGATGTTTGATGTTTGCTTATTGCTAAAATGTGTGTTCTAAAATAAGCCCCTGATAGTGTCATGGATGTGCAGGCAATGAGAGAGAAAGAGCGTCATTTTATTTATTATTATTATTATTATTGTTAGCAGCTTTCAGTGCCTTTGGATCTCTGCTGTTTGGAGTTTGGTTGCTCTTTTCCTGTTCTTACTTTCATCCAACAGATTTTAGCATCACTGTTTACACTAGTCACTGTTCTGCAAACATATTGGAGCTGTTAATGCTGCTTGGGTGTACATTTTTTTAATTCATTTATTTGACAGGGATGATACATAGGCATTGTTACATTTGAATAAAATGCAACCGATGCAGTGTAGTAGGACTTATAGTTGTAGCTAATTTGCTGCTCCTTCACATTAAAAGTATTCCATTGGCAAAACACGGAGTGGCTTTTATTGTGAAGGAGCCACTTTTTGTACATGTATCAGTTTTAATTATCACAGGGAGGAATGTTAATAGAAGAAACAGACACAGTGAGGCTGTTTTATAGTTTGATGGAAAACGAATTGTGCTGTGCACGCAGCAGGAGATCAGATCTTGCTGAGAGCAGGTAACCCAGACATATTAAAAGTCAGTAGCTATTTTATGCCTGGCACACTCAAACTTGTCCTTCACTAAAATAGATTCATACAAGAAACAGTTTAAAATATTATCAATTAAACGTCCTTCTGGTAATTACACTGGCAGGAGTGAATTCGGTTTTATTCCACATCTTGTAAAACTCTTCAACAGCATGTGTCTGGACATACAGTCTATGAGTGGAACGCACATTGGGTGGGGGGCGGGCAGGACAACCTGATGGGTGTGCTACTAAAAAGTGTCCCCAGTGGAGCTGCAGCAGTAGAACATGATATTGTAATGTTCTTTTGTACAGCCCTTTGGTCAGCTTAAGCTGTGTTTAAATGTGCTCTAGAAATAAACTTGACTTACTAACTTACAGTAGAAAAATGTTTCCGCACAAGAAAAAAAGGAGCGACCTGAAATATGTACCGTGGGTGTGGCCAATAAAGATTTATCAACCATTAATAAAGCCATTAGTTACACGTTATGAACGCTTTACCCTAGTAGGATAATAACATTGTCTAGAAGCTTCCTACAGTCAAGAACAAACCAACACATACCTTTAAGAGAGATGATTCCTTCATGTATTCTTTTTTATTATGTTTTACACATTTCAAACCATAGCTTTGATCACTCTTCACAGGAATCATTCACACAGAGCTCTGTCTAAATAAAGTGATGCTACACCAAAGCAGATATTGCACAAATGATGCTACAGCATGTGAACATGCTGGCTCATTGATCAATCTGTACATCACTATCTATCAGTCAACATACTGTGTTTACTCTATAAGGGTTATCCATACATGTTCTGAACTGTTGGCCAGTGTTCCTGTGTAGGTCAATGAAGTCATGGACGCATGTTTGGAGCGTGTTGTAACTGTAGCTTCTTTATCTGTTTCTCTGCCAGTGTAAACATGTTCTCATGGTGTGTTTGAAGCCTGACTCCGTTATACCAGCACTGACATACGTACATCTACTTGTGCACACGTATGGTGTTGTTGTGGCTGGTCTTGCACTACCAAATATCCCTACCATGCTGGAGCTGGAATACATGTTTTCTTTGTTATTGTTTTACAAATAAGGATAAGTTTAATTTCATTTAAATGTAATTTTTTCACCTGATGTTAGTCACCACTGTCAGAGCCCTTGAGGTTGGGGCACATTTGAGTCCTAAGGGTCTAAAGGATATAGGTTCACATTTTTTCAAGTTTGTCTTAAAACAATACTCACATGCCCATATGCATGTTGAAAGATATATTGGTTGCTGTAATCATCCCTCCTGTACTGTACTTGCTGTTATGAAGGGATTCCTTGGCTGACAAAATCCACTGTCCTCATTCTGTGCAACAATGCGTTCTGAAGTTCATCCCCAATTTAACATGAGACCTAAAGAGTGTGAGTTAGACCCAAGTTTTAATTCCCCATCCATCCATGACTCTACTGTAACTCAATGAATACACAATGTGTTACAGCTGGACCAGACCAGGTACATGCTAAAAGTACATGCTTTGTGACATACAGTGGGCGAGAGAGGGACCAAGAGTATTCAAAACATATTTTCTAGTACCCAATGTGGAACACTGTCTCTTGGAAATCGTGTTTATATATACTAATAAATGGAAACACAGATAACTGAACAACAGAGGGTGTTCCAAACTGTGGTTTGATAATGTGGCTTTTAGTGTGTAGTAGTGTTGCATTCGTCAATGAGTAGTTTTAAAAGGCTGTATTACCATAACAACTACAAAATGATCAGGGAACATTAAAAACTATGACAATGGTCAGATTTAAAAAGTCAGTTCACACAAATTATAAAAAAGCCCACATTTTTTTCACTTGTGCAGTAGTCTCATCCACTGTGCCATTGTGAAAAGTCTGGGGAAGCAGCTTAGTGTTGATGGCCAACACTCTGACATCAGTATTAAGCAGACTACGAGGATGAGAGAGGAATCTTTATCTTTTTTAACTAACAGTGAGATTGATGCTTGTCTCAAAGTAGGAGACAATTGGTCATTTTCTAGCAATTCATTACACACAGACATTCTGTTTTTAAATATAACTCTGCAATGATTTTATAGCATTTGTGATTTTCTCTGAGGTAATGGTGCCTCCAATTTGTTGGATACATTTTATTCAATAGTTGGGAAATCCAAATCATTCAAGCACTGAAATAAGTCTGAAGGAAATTCAGATTTATAAAGGAAAGCAATGACCTCCCAGGTCTGATGTAAAGGTATTGAAATCCTCATATATTTGAACAATAGGAGGAGTCTTTTCATAATATTTGGCTTGTGAGTGCCATAATAGTCGCTCTGCTTGTATGGTGGATAAAAAATCTTGAAGTCTGATTGTAAATTCAAGCACTAATTCTGGAGCAAGATTGAGAATAGATGGAGTTAACTCTTTTTATCTGGACTGGAAAATGGGGTGCTGGATTAGGGTAGAGGCAGAAATCTCAGAGAGACAGACCTGAAAACCTGAAGAAATACAAACCAATAAAAACCTTCAAAATGCATTTACCTGCTCTAACACACACATATGCTCACGCCCACATAGCTACCAGTCCAGCTTCCAGATTAACCTGTTAGACCTCTGATGGGCCTATTCTCTCTCAGGTTCTGTGTAACGTGGACGAGCTGTTTGAGAGGGACGAGCTGTCAGCAGCTCCTGATCCTGGCTGGCCCGACTGCTTCAACTCTGGCGTGTTTGTCTTCATACCATCGCTCCACACCCACACCAGCATCCTGGATCACGCCCTGCAGCATGGCAGCTTTGATGGTAATACATGACTATATGTCTAGCTTCAAACTAATAATCAGAGAATACATTCATACAAATTTCAAAGAAGAGCAAGAGCATCTGTTTGTCCTTTGCTTATTAATTCTATCTGTCTCTCTCTCTCTTTTAAAATGAATGAGTGTGGTTCATTGTCCAGTACAGACATTTATTTTGGCACCTGAAAATCGATAAATATTGACGAATAATTAACATTATTTTTCATAGGCTTTCAATTTGACAATTTTGCCTCTGTCAATATCGTGTGTTTCTTCAGTAGACTGGTCTGGTGTTTCTGTTATTTGGTTCACACCTTCACACTTATTTGGTAGAGCTTCACTGACAGCTTGATTATTAAAAATCTAACAATTCTTATTGGGCTTAAACACAGTTGAGGATAATTACTGTTTTTCAAACTCGTACCCACTCATTGTGGATTTGATTGCGCTATGCTGAAAGCAAGATTTGAGCAAAATAACATCAATAAATCAATAAAAACGGTCAACAGATTGGCAGTTATTTATACATGCTAATATTAGAATTATATTATTATATCATTTTTTTTCTCATATACCATATGGCTTGCTGTCAGGAGGGGACCAGGGCCTGCTGAACTCTTTCTTCAGTAGCTGGCCTGTGGAAGACATCAGTAAACACCTGCCATTTGTCTACAACCTCAGTGCCAGCTCCGTCTACAGCTACCTCCCTGCTTTCCAACAGTGAGTGTTTCTGCACTGCCTGTGGCTGTGTCCCATTATACTCTCTACTCTGCACACAGCTTTCTATTTGTGGAGTTAAGCACATTTTCAGGCTGACATTTTTGACAATATGACAATTTTTAGTTTAATTTGTGTAGTTTTGGCCATCATTTCTATCAGTAATAATAACACTGAAAGTAGTAACTGAAAAAGTAACTGCTAATTTCCATCCATGCATGGCTTATCTGTATACAAAATACATACATACTACGTTAGATTATAGTAATAGATTGAATGTAATTTCAGCTGGACCACACCAAGTAAGTCAAATCCAATCAAAGGTACATGATTGTGCACTGTGCTTGGATGTCACAAAGTACTTTATGTGCACTTTTAGATTGATACACTACACAAACATGCTGGAGTCATCATTTTGTTCCTGCAGGTTTGGCCACAATGCAAAGATCGTCCATTTCTTAGGAGCATCGAAACCCTGGAGCTCCAGCAGCCAGAGGGGCGACAGCCACTCACACACCATGGAGCACTTTGTGTCTCTGTGGTGGAAGGAATACCTCAGTTTCACAACATCATCTCTACCAGGGACACAGTCCAGTCAAGAGTGGGAGAAACCACAACCGGTACGATCATCTATGTTATCTCCTCTCTCCGATTGGTTGTACGGTTAGCCAGGTAGGAGCATAATATCTTGTTAAAAAGCAGGCCACCTCAAAGAATGGAGTTGGTTCAGTGCTCAGACCCTCTTAAACAAGCTGCACTGTTAACATGCTGCACCAGTCAGGGAATGAACCTTTATGAATAAAATAAAAGGCCTCTGATTCAAGTCTGTTCATTTTCTTCACTTTTTTTTTTTAATCGACGAGCTAATGTGACATGAATGAGAATTAAATAGTGAACAGACTCACACAAGTGAACTAAAGCTACAACATCATTAATAATGACGAGTATTGTTGTTAACTCTTATGATCTTAGTTCACACTGTGATCTAAAGACAGGCACAAAAGCAACATCCTCATGCACAACAGACATAGGCCTTTTTCACAGCACACAATTTGACTTGTCATAGTAGGAAAAGGATTATTATAACATTAATTCCATTCCCTGTAAGCCATGACAGTAAGGCAGCATACACAATACCAGGGTTCTGGAAAAGGCTCATCTGAAGCCATGATTCATGGCGTAACAACTGTGTTTATCCAACAATGATATGTCAAAATATCTGCTGTAAAAAGGTCTATTAGTCTGCAAATTGTTCAGTTGTCAATGGAGATAGCTCTGTTGTTATCACTGTGAACCCCAGACCAAAGCCTCTCACAGCATCCACTGGGGAGAGGTCAAAGGTCATCGAGCAGGAGTTAGTGGACGGCCGTAGGAACATCAAGGAGGATGTTCACATCTGACATCACCTCCCTCCATATACAACCACCTGTTATCATGTGATTGTCAATCATGTCATGTGATGACAACTGAAGCATCTCTATAACAACTGAGCAAACTCCATCTGCTAATGAAGACTGTGAGATGCAGTTCAAAGCTAGTAAGAGTGGACCTTTAGATTCATTTATCAGAGAGATTTTAATTTTTAACCAACGTTACTTAAACAGGAAGAAATAGTGCATTTGTTTGGGACTATTTTCAGCGGCGGATGAATCTACATTTGGTGCTCTAGTGAGTATCTGGGGCAGCAGGACGGTGTATGTGGGACTGAGTCCAAATAAAGTACAGTGGGTGTGTTCATGGTAATGAAGGAACAACAGTGTGGCTCACTGATGTGTTTTTAACAGTTTTTGGACAACAATGGAGCTCTATGGCTCAGAGGAAGAAGATATACACACAATACTTGTTAGTATAGATACATACAGTGTTGGTTTGGCTCTGCACATGGAGTTTGTTAACAAGAAGAAAAATGTAGAATATCACCATGCTAACTTTACCTTTACCTTTAAACCCAAATAAATATTTATTCATTAGGGCCCGAGCACGAAAGTGCCAGGCCCACTGTTTTTGAAGAGATTATTATTATTCTACTTTCGTAACGCATTTTCAAGTGGCTTGGGATGCTCGAAAACTCATGAAAATTGGCACACACGTCAGAACTGCTGAAAATCACAAAGTTCTGCAGTGATTGGGCTCGGGAGTCGGCCATTTTGAATTTTATGTGTTTTTCCTGTATTTTTTGCAAACTTTTTCAAACTCCTCCTAGAGGGTTTATAGGATTAATTTCAAATTTGGTAGGGATAATCCTCAGACGACTGTGAAGCTAAATTGCAAAGGAATTGTCAATATCTCGAATGATGACGTCATAGGTCATGAGACAAGATACCATTTTAGACAATTTACATGTATATGGAACTTTTCGAACTCCTCCTAAAGGTTTCAACAGATTCACTTCAAGTTTGGTTGGCTTAACCTTAAGACATGTGTCATGCTAAATTGCGAAGCTTTTGAGTTTTCGTGGAACGCAGTTGCCGTGGCGGGGTGGACAATTTGCATGTTTTGCAATGAAACAGGAAACCCTTTATGGGGGGCTTGGGATGCTTGAAAACTCACAAAACTTTGCACGTGTCAGAAGTGGTGAGAATTTACATCTGATATGGGTTTTGGACATGTTGGCAAAATGGCTTGATAGCGCCCCCTACAAAATTTCAAAATCAAAGCCCCCACCTTTAAATTTGACGTAGTTGTATGAAATTTGGGAGGCAGATGTATAATCCCAAGACTTACAAAAAGCCTCTTGGAGCCATGCCCTAAACCCAACAGGAAGTCAGCCATTTTGAATTTTCTGTGCAATTTTAGGCCATTTTTTTGTCAATTGCAGGCTCTGTACTTTAACAAACTCCTAGAGAATAAATTCAATTCAGTTTTATTTATATAGCGCCATATCATAACAAAGTTATCTCAGGGCACTTTTTTGTATAGAGCAGGTCTAGACCGACTCTTTATATTTACAGAGACCCAACAGTTCCCACCATGAGCAAGCACTAGGCGACAGTGGCAAGGAAAAACTCCCTTTTTAACAGGTAGAAACCTCGAGCAGAACCAGGCTCTGGGTGGGCGGTCATCTGCCTCGACCGGTTGGGTTGAAGGGGGAGGGGGGGAGCGGGAGAGAGAGCAGGAGGAAAGAGAACATACAGCAGCACAATACAGTTCCACATAGAGATGTAAAGTAATAGTTGTGGTAATGGTATTGATGTTAATATTAATAGAAATAATACTAATAGCAATATTATAATAGTAATACTAATAATAAGAACAAAAGCAGTAATGGCAGCAGTGGGTGCAGAGCAGGAACACGGGGGCAGCAGGTGGCCTGCAACCATAGATCCAGACTCTACAGCTCCGAAGGCAGAAATACCTGCAGAAAGCAACAGAAGGAGAGAGAGAGAGAAAGAGGAGAGAAAGCACACAACTACGGGAAGAAGTTGAGTTAGTAACAAGCATTGATGGGATATGAGTGCGTACAGATGGAGAGGAAGAGGAGGAGAGAGGAGAGCTCAGTGCATCCTAGGAAGTCTCCCGGCAGTCTAGGCCTATAGCAGCATAACTAAGGGGTGGCTCAGGGGTCACCTGAGTCAGCCCTACTATAATCAGATCGTCTTCAAATTTGGGCAGTGCAATTTAAAGACCCTTACGATGAAAAGTTGTTAAAAGGTTGATATTTCCACGGCGTGACTGTGGCGTGGCGTTGCATTTCCATGTTCCGCCATGAAACAGGAAGTTGTTGTAATTCAAATGTACATTGTCCAATCTGCCCTAAACTTAACATTTTTGATAATAGTCCTGGCCTGAAGACATCTATGTGCTAATATTGAGTTCTAGTCATAGCGCCAACTACTGGCACCAAGAAGTAAGCTTTGTGTGACAAACATCATCTGATTTCCATGAAATTTACGTTGTGTGGTCCACACTTGACATACAGCAACATAATGTGTGATTAGAGTGTGTTCTCTAGCACCACATAGTGGAAACAGGAATTGATAGAAAATGTGCATAACGTCATGTCTGCCGACAGTCGCGAAAATCCACAGTCGCGTCCATCGGTGTCCGGCCATCACCCCTGAAGTGCGGGAAGGTGCGAGGGACCATTCATTGCTGCTTGCAGCTTTAATTATTAATTATTATTTATTTATTATTAAAACCTTCCTGTGAATATACAGTAGATTGTAGAGAGGTATGGGACTCGTAAAATAAAGTGTCACTAATAATTTCTCTGTAATGCACAGTTAAAAACGTTGTTTGACTGTAACTGGTCAGTCCTATGTGGTTCTGATTTTAAATGTAGTGTTCAGCAGTGCCACTCAATGTTATTGTGCAGGAAGTCAGCCATGTGCCATCTTTGGCAGTTGCTCTGCAGGTTTTCACTCCAAACACTCGAGCAGTACATTTCACCAATGACTTCCCCCTCTTTAGTTCAAGGTTTATTAATCAGAGTTTGGCTGGAACATAAACATGCAGACTGGCAGCCAAGTGCGACACATGGCTGCCCAGCCCTGCTATTGGTTGACGTCCCAACACTCAACATCCTCTCTTGTTTTGCAGATCCAAGAACAAGATGCCAAGATGCCATTTAGAGAAACCTTGGACAGCTCTGATTCACTGCTTGCACATTTTTCACTCCCTTCTAAGAGGCTTCATTCACCATCTGAACCAAAGACGGTAAGCTGAGACACTAAAACATTGATCTGTTGACCCTTATTATATCTCTTCTTATGTGTCGCTGTCGGATATTATGTTGTTATGGCCATGGTGTCTTTATGTGTGTTTAAGCATAGTACACTAATACGTAATAGAAACATTCTCCCCCTACAGAGGAGATAATCTAAACTGCACCTTGCTGCATAAATTTGTATATAAGTAAATAAAAACACACCTTTTGCCTCCTCAGTCCAAAGTTAGAATCCTTAAAGCTGCACCAATCGATATTTATGTATTAACACTGGGTCAAATCACAAGGTGTTGCTCCTAGTGACAAACTCACAGAGAATTATCACCAACCTTGCAGTTCCCCTCAGCTCTGCAGAGCCCCTTTTAGCTCTTTGTTTTGGTTTTATGGCACACAAATGCTGCTCTCATCAACCTGGTTTCTAGCAGCAAACAACAGACAGACAAAGTTAGATACTAGCTGGTGCAGCTAAAGAGCCAGATATGTTTCTGAGCAGTTGGTGGAGACTGACTCTTAACTTTGTTGCACCTGTCAGGGTGGGAGCAATGACATCTTCATCATTCTCATTAGTTCACGTATGTCCCATCATAGTTCTCCCCACCTTCAACCTGAGCAGAGGTCTTATTAGCCAAAATAATATGTGCAGGTCCTTCAGGTTTTTTGTTTTGGTGGAGATGGTGGGTGTATTTGGGTCCCAGAGTTCAATTAAAAATGACACATGTATAGACCAGTGGGAGCAGCAATCACACACTGAGCAGCTACTCTGTCAGAAATGTAGAAGAATAGCAACTGTTGAAACAAACCATGGCCTAAGAGGAGTCATTAGGGATTTTCGGACCTGGGGACTCCCTGAGAGGAACTGTCCATTGGGGAACTACCCCGAGAACTACATACCTTCATGGGCTTTTTTTCTGTTTGCATTCCGTCAATTGGTATAAAGTGATGTAAGCCGGCCGGCGGTTGGTATAGCAACATCACTTCTGTGCGACAACTGTCGGTCCATTTGTCCTTTTTTTAAGGTTACTGTTACAAGCTGTTACACAGGTTTTTAAAAATGGCAGCTGCCAGTGCTGCATTGGCTCATGTGTTTGACCCATCAATGTACACTTACGTCACTCAGGGTTCCTATTGTGCTGGGAGAGTACCTACTCTGAGGTAGGAGCTGTAGGAACTGTTCCTAGAACTATGAAAAAGTTCCTCAAACAGGTATTTTTGGACCAGACATTATATCACAATGTTTAACAGTAACAAAGAAGACTCAACAGCTGTGCTTCATCTCTCAAATACTCAATAGCTCAGGTGGTAGAGCAGGTTGGCCATTAATCTTAAGGTGATGGTGGACAAAATCGTCTTCCAAGTGAATGTAATGTTATATACGGCCCTGGGTTTTGTCTCCTGCATCATGTCGAGTACATGTATGCATCGTTTCCTGTAGATTACTTGCGTGGGTATAGGGCTGCAACTATAGATTACTTTCATCATCATTTAATCTGCTGATTATTTTCTCCAACCATAAATACTACCAAAATGGGGTAATATATGTACAGAAAATACTGAGCATTAGAACAGAACATTTTGGGAAGTATGCTTGTTTACCATCAAATCCCCACTCTGATAACAAGAATGATATTAGCTCAGTTCATCTTCTCTGTGCATCCAGTACAGAGATGGGTCTGGGACATGTTAGCCTAGCTTACCACAAAGACTGGAAGCAGGGCGAAACTGCTAGCTCCATCAAAAGGAAAAAGCTCTTAAAACAACTCATTTAAACACAGACTTCAGTGAAGTCACACATATTCTGTGAAGCCAAGTAAGTAGTCATTAGAAATATTTGCTTATCAATTCAGTAATTAGCTTAATGAATGACCTTATTAGCATAGCCGCTTGTGTTTATAATATATCATGGTGATTATTATGCTGGGTTATTAGGCAGCTCAAGTGTCTCCTGTTAGTTCCAGTAGATGAGACTGTTCATTTATGAGTATTTCTGCTTGACTGCATTTGACTCCAGCAGAAAAAAAGGAACACAGGGACACAAAGCTTATTATCTGCCACAGGCCTCTGAGCTTCTCATTGCATTTCTGTTATTTGTTTAATTAATTTCAACTTGATGCATTGTGTTTATACAAGCTTGTAAGATTAGCCTGAACAGACACACACCCTCCAGTATGACAACACCATGAACATACATCAACAGTGTTACCAAGAACTCCACAGTGAGAATGAAGCAGAACCAAGTTGTATTTGAACCTCACTCTGCTACTGTATGATTTCACACTTTTAGCTACATATCACGTTGCTCTTAAGGTCTTTACAAACCGGGGACGTGACAAATAAATGACACGAAAATGCAAAATACTTGCCTGCGAATATTTTGCGTCAAAACTATTCATACCAGCAGTGACGCGAATTTGTGATAGATAGATAGATAGATAGATAGATAGATAGATAGATAGATAGATAGATAGATAGATAGATAGATAGATAGATAGATAGATAGATAGATAGATAGGTTGGTTGATGCCTTTATGCGAAACAATTACCTCGCTTTTTCACCGCGTAGTATTCGCATTCTCTGTGTTCGACAGTTTGAAAAAATATATTGACATGCGAATTAATAGCACAAAAAAAAACGCCCCCGGTGTGTAAAGGCCTATACATTAGTGTACAACACATACTGTAGTGCATTGATGAGTGACATGACTATGGTGTCTGTAGTGTTCCGACACAGATAGCACACTGTTGGAGGAAGATTTAAGATCATCTGAGAGGACCGAGATCCAGGCCCCACCTATTGGAGCAGAGGGGTTGGAGGGCAGCGATGGCGACTCAGCTACTGGGACACATCCTGTACGTAAACCTTTCCTTTCTGACTTCTGTACCACCCCGATTCCCATATTGGTCAAAATATAAGACAGAGTGGTTTAAAGATACACTGCCTCATTTGTTATGGCATGTGAAAATGACCCCATAATTCCAATTTCTCACTATTGATATCTTAAAATGAATTTGTGAATTGAGTTTCAAAGAGGGAGAAGTTATTTCGGGTGTCCAGGGAGTACAAGTTTGGTTCATTTTCCAATAGACGATGTTAGATGACTGACAGTTGGAGCACTTCAGTGCTTGGATGAAAAAAAAACACAAGTAGAGAAGTTAACTACGACTCTCAAGGTGCATTTCAGAATGAAACTTCCAATCCTAGAGCTTAATATTTTGTTACATGCACTGCTAGCGACTAGTGGAAGCTGAAGATTACACTGTTTAGAAAAGTAATAGCAATCTGCAGCTCAAATTGATTCACTTTGGAATCCTGGGACCCGTCTGAATGAATTCATCAGCTATGGTGCCATGCTTTAGTCCCAACTGCAATGGCAAAGTGTCTAAATTTGCTACAGTTCTGATTTGCTCTGACTGGCTTGTTCACATAGCAACAGGGTCGAGGCCAGTGGTGGAAGAACTACTGAGATATTTTACTTAAGTAAAAGTAACAATGTAAAAATACCCTACTACAAGTAAAAGTATTCATTATGCAAAAAGGCCCCATTCCAAGTGTTGTAATACAATGGTGTGTTCCGATACAAGCAAATTGAATCGTGCTGTATTTGCATGATTTTTTTGTTATCTGTATTTGTGTAGACAACAGGTGTCCTTGGCTGACAGCACAGATGGTGGGATCATTCATGCTGACTCTAAATTTTGCTTTGCGTTCTATTTAAACATATGACTCTTTATAGATCACTGATAAGTCATTAATAAAGGTTTTTTATGCCAATCGATCAGGTCTGCATTATAAATGTAATTATTATTATTATTAATTACTTATTAAGCATTAGTTAATGATTTATTACCATTAATAAAGCATTTTGAAATGAAAAACCCTTTACAAAAGGTACCTTCTTAGAAAGTGCTATCTTTCCTCCAAGCTCAATGTGGCTGTTTTGAAACAGTTTCAGAGTTGAGAGATAATATTGAATGTAATACCAATAATGCACAGGTTAGTTGAAAGGGTTCATAAGATGAGCATAATAATGAATACAGAATAATGACTGAATCTACCAATTCTGAAATGTTATATGCTCAGCTGCACATTCTGAGAGCTTGAAACTAGAACCTAAAATCCAGCCTGAATATAGAGAGTCTGATGTTTCTTGTGATAAATTCCCTTTGAAGACTGATTTGTTATGCTCCCACTTGATCGTGGCAGAGGGCTGCAGACACAGAGGCAGAGAGGCTGGAGCATCGCAGGCTGTGGGAAGCCGGGCAGGCTGACTACCTGGGCAGAGACGCCTTCCAAAACATCCAGAGGATGCTGGACCGCTTCCTGGATTAACAGAGTGCACACAGGAATAACTCTGTAACCCAAACCGACTTGTGTCCTTTATTTCATTTAAGTCAGTTTAGTCTGAACCCAATGGTTCTAGGCTGGGACTTGCATTTGACTGATGGGTGTTTTACGGGCACACAAAAATACAGATTTGTGTATCTTTAAAGTCCCTAAGTGTAGGACTTCTGACACCTAGTGGTAGTATCAAGACACTGGGGCTGAGAGTGATGTGTACCACTCCCACCCACCCTCATGGGGACATTGACACTGACCTGGGGACTGAAACCAACACATAGACTTTTTACCAGGATTGTTTTATTTTTCTACAAATAAATCAAATCATTTGAAAGATGATTTAACCCCAGAGAGAGCATCAAAACACTAGAAACCACTATTGATCAGTATAACTAAATCAGTGTACAGTACATGCTGAAAATTGACATGACATACATGAAAAAAATGATTTTACAGTGCTGTGATTTTCTTTTTGCCAAGTGGAATTTTTGCCATTCATTGTGCCATTAAACAACAGCTAATACCCACTGCCAAGTTAAAGGATAGGCTGGTGTTATTCTTCATTTTCTTGTCAACAAATCCCATGAAAAGACCCAAACCAACAATGTGTTAGTCCTTTTATCTCAATACTCTCTGACTTCTCTACTCTGTCTGTAGCCCATTGGTTGACTAGCCAACTGTGTTGTGCGTAGCGATTCCAAAGACACTGATTGGTCAGAAGCTGGAGATCCCGCCCTCTCTCCCTTGCTGTGTGTAACTGTGAAAATGAGTTTGCAAGCCTGTGTCTGAATGCACAGACTCGCAAAACGGAGTTTGCAGACAGAAAAAATGTACAAGTCTGCAAAACTAAGCTTACAGATACAAACGTCAGTGTACAAGTTTGCAAAACTAAGCTTACGGATACAAACTTCAATGCACAAGTTTGCAGAATTAAGCTTACAGATACAAACATAAATGTACAAGTTTGCAAAACTACGGTTACAGATACAAAACCCTGTTTTCAAGTACGCCTTTTAGAATGATATAATATTCCATAGATTAAAGTACAAGAAAAGAGAGGTGGTTTCAAATTGACTGTATTGATCATCAAAAAGTAGTTACACCATATAAAAACATTACTATACACAATATAAATCGTATGCTACATTACAAAATATAAACTACTACAGTGAACAAAACATCCCATGCACACAGTAATTAAAATATATTAGCACCACATATAAAATAAAAATACACTTTCAATTTCATTTAATGAGTCTTTTACAAATCAATGTTAGTGAATAGCATTGACAGATGGATTCAATTCAACCAGCAGAAACAAAAGAACAGTCGGCTAAAGATTTTTAATCTTGGCGAACACTTTCTTGAAAATTACTATTTACATCAATTCCATCATCATGACTGTGAAAGCTGATGGTACATTTTGAGCAGCGGAATAGACACTCTTTTCTTACCATTTCCTAGTTTCAACAAATAATGTTCAATAAATGAGAGTGTCTGCACACTCCACACAAAACAGGAAATACAGCTCAAGCAGACACTGAGGGCAGAGCCTGTGGCATATCCATTTCTCCACCTGTGATGGAGACTCCATCCATCTTTATGCAAGGAGGGGATTCCCTGCACCATGGAAGATGATGGTTGGGAGTGAGCTTGTTGGTTCCTGTGGAAAAGAAACAAGGAACCTCCTGATAGAATTTAAGTTATAGGTAATTGACAATACAAAAACTGTCAATGACAATGTGAAGATTCAACACACACCTCATCTAAACAGTAAAGGAAGGTGGTGCTGTCCTTGAATAGGTAGGCAGAATCAGTATCGCTGCACTCCTTTGCAGGTCTGAAATTTCAGAAGAAATAAATGATCTCTGCATAAAACCATGTTGTTTTATGAATACAACTGTGTGTGTGAGAGTGCCAGTGCATGTAACATACCATCTTCGTTAGCCCTGGCCAAAACGCAGCCTCATTCATGATGCATCTGCAACAAACACAATAAGAACAACATTAAAAAATTATGCTTACCAAGGTTATCTCAAGTGAACTAAAATTAGACCACAGCTAAGCATGATAATACATTTTGGTAAACTTTGATAAAAAGAAAAACTATACTTATAAATAAGTCAAATATAAGTCTACTTGTGTTGTTTTTTGAGTTAATCAATCTTTCCTGCCTGATTTTCTCCTCTTGTTATTCTGCATTTCTGTCTCTCATCATGTTGTCTTGACTGAATGTGGGAGCCTTTTTATTTTTATTTAGAGTTATTGGCTAATATTGATTTAACTAGAGCCCATAATATGTTATAGTGAGATAAACAGATAGATAAAACAGCACAACAGCAACAATTGGTTTTGCAGTTCACGAATTCCAATTAGCTGATAGTGTTACCTAGAGAGGATTTCAGTCAGTGTCCAGCAGGTAAGCTGTACATGATGCAACATGTAACATTTCTCTACAGGCTAACATCCAAAACAAATATGGAGAGTACAGTTTCTAGTGATAAGTGAATGTTTACTTTGGTTTCAATGGATCTCTGTCAGTTTTTCTATTTATTAAGATTTTAATAGTATTATGTAGATGTTCTTAACTTCTTCTGAAAATATGCTTATAAACTCACCACAACTAACTCAAAAACTCCTCAAAACTGTCTCAGAATATTGTCTTGACTTTCCTTATAATACTGAGTTACACAGTTATTTCCATGAAACTTTCTCCAAATAGTGAAGGTTCCACTCTGTAAAAATGTGTCCATGTTGACAATCAAGCTTGTGATATTTTCTATTTCTTTTTTTCTATTTCAACAGTTGGGGAAAAGATGCTTTTGTAGAACAAAATACCAATTTCCTCATGTCATTTGAGTTCACATAGATACACACAAACCCCCAGTACACACACACACACACACACATGCACACAGACTTGTACACTCTTTTCTGCTTGAGCTTGTATATTCATTTTTCCACCAGGGGGCACTGTGGCTCTTCTATCAGAACTCTCTCCATCATGGCAACAAATCAGAGAAGCAGGAACACAGATTAATAAATGTTTGACTGCAGTCAACAGTATGCTGTGTGATCCTTATCCGCCGGGCACATGGTGCATGTAATTTTCATAGGCATTCCTCGCATAATGTTGTGACACAGCAGTGGAAGATAGTGTGGTGAATACAAAGCAAATGGCAGGAGGTGAGCTTGGGCCAGGGCTGTGCTGTCAGTGAAAAGGCCTTATGATGATTGCTTTGAAAAGCAACCAGGCACATCGATGCTCTCAGATGAGCAGCTCCCGCTTGACTCCGATTCATCAAGATTAAAGTGCGAGCGCCGATCTGGGATAAGTTGCTTGTTTCCCTTGACCGCCTCATTCATTAAGCTCTGAAAAGGCAAAAGGAATCTGAGATTAGTCCCTGCAGACGCTGACATTCTTGAAACAACGCTATAAAGACACTGATATCTTTATTTGCGGCTCTATTGTGTGCCATAGACGCCCAAGAGTCTGCAGGTTTTATTCTAGCAAATAGACAACAGCTGAGTTGACTGTAGAGCTCTCCTCTCAGGTTGTTTATGAATCTGTGAAATCAGTTTCTGTAATGATTAGCTGGCAGACTGGAGTCTAATTCTGCATTCGTGTCATGTGTGATTTAGCATAAGTATGACCTGTCAACTGGGAGAAGTCATTCAAGTCAGCCTCCAAGTGATAATTACAAGTAGGGATTGACACAGCGTGTCAACACATGCAGCACACACTGATATTTATTAACTAATGTTGCAGTCCAAGATAAACAAAGGCAAAATTACAAGTTATATATAATGTCAGTAATACTATTTAAACCAGTGAGGAATGTCACGCAAAGTCTGCCACAGTTAATTTATGGTTCAACAAATAAAAATGATTTTGGATGTGGGTCACTTCCTAACCAACATGTCCATGTGGGCTCCATATGGGACAAAGTGGGCTACATGGGTTTAAAATAGGCAAACTGTATGAGCCCCAGTTTCACGTCACCCACTGGACCAATGATTAATAGCATGTTGGAAACTTATTTCATCAAGGGCTAGATTACTTACATGTAAAACATAAGCCAATTATGTCATGCCTTATGCAGGGCAGGGTATAGACATGTTCAAAATTGTTTGATGGCTGTTCTTTAGGTTTTAGAGAAAGAGCTGGAGGCAGAAATAATCTTATTGGTTATAATTCTGTAGGAGATCCCAAAGAATTGCAGAAAAGAACCACAGTTGTGTAACACAAGACTGATTATGCATTCTTGGTGACTGATAGTGTATTAAAGGGGTATTGCAGCAGTTTAGGATTGCACTTCCAAAATGTTGGGGGACTCGTCAGAGAAAGATTAAAACAAAGAATGGGCAAAATTGAAGCAGCAGTGGCTGAGATATTCTGACTTTTAGTATATCATGACAAGTAAACTGATCTTGATGTGTAAAATTGGTGAGTGACCCTTTAACCATCCGTTCCCCCATCAACACTTCAATGGCTGAGTGTGTGAGTTAGTGATGCACACTTTCACTATTTCCTTTGTGTGACAATGTGACAGAAGATGAAGTCATATATAGGCTAAGTGTAAGTAAACAAAACAAATTTAAATATTTAACCTATCTGCAATACTTTATTCCTGACTTTTCTGCACTTGTTTTACCATCATTAATAATTCTAAATTATCACCCCTGCTTGAGGGTAGATTTGATTTTCAATCCTCTGCTGTCAGACCATGCTCTTTAGTTCTGCAACTGGTATTTAAGAATTACCAGGTGCCGAGAGGAAGTAAAGGAGGGCATGTTAAATGATTATTGAATTGCACCATGAATCATGACGAGCAAAGGAAAATTATATTGTAAAGCCTTGTGCTTTTGCTTTTAAGTGAAAAGAATCATTCTAGATAGGCCTACTGGTTGGCTGTCTTCCAACATAAAGAAACAAACGTTTGAATACATTGTAAGCCTACTGTTTTTTCTTTTTCTCAATATTCTAAGCTAGATGGATATCTATTGATATTGCAAGTGCAGAACCTCGCTGCCCTCCCAGCAGTTCTGTATTTCACCAGGATTTTCTAGAAAGTTCAGATTTGTTTTGTTTTTTTGCAGTTTAAACTCAGGTATATGAACAGCCCTGAAGAGGGGCAGCTCGTTTACAGTGGCTAAGAAAAGCTAATTAGGTAGCATGCTAACTGACATTCTAACATTATGAATGTTGCAGTCATATATGAATGAACAATATGTAAACACAATGTGTCTATAAACCAAAATATTAGACAAATTTAAATGTTGACCTGATGACAGCGCTAGATGAAAAGTCAGAGGATCACCAAAGTTATTACACTTCATCCTGAGGAGAACTTGAATGTCTGAACCAAATTTCATGGTAATCCATCCAATAGTTGTTGAGATATTTCACTAAAAACCACAAATGTCAACCCCATGGTGGCCCTAGGGGAGTTCAGTCAGTGGGCTTCATCTTCTGGATACCATGAATGTCTGTACAAAAAAATAGTTGTTGAGATTATTCTGTCTGGACCAAAGTTGTGGACTGACCGAGAGACAGACTGACATTGTGATTCCATGGAGCCCTACCACTAATAATAATAATGTTAATAAAAATACACTGTATTTATAAAGTGCTTTTCATGGTACTTAAAGATGCTTTACACAAGTTAAAATGGTCATAGAAAGCAACACACTAAAAACATATAACAACATTAATCACACATTAAAAGCAGTTCTGAAAAGACAAGTTTTGATTAGTGATTTGAATACGGACCGATCGGTGCAGTCTTGAATGTGTTTGGGGAGAGATTTCCAGAGAGAGGGGGCATCTATGGAGAAGGTTCTGTTGCCCCATTATAACCAGGTGCTTGGTCCTGAGTGGTGGAGACAGGAGGTTGGCATCAGAGGGACGGAAGCTACGGGAAGTAGTGTGGTGGCGGAGGAGGTCAGTGAGGTAGGAGGGGGCCTGGTTATGGAGGGCTTTATGAGTGAGAGGAAGGACTTTGAAATGGATCTGTTGTGGAACAGGGAGCCAGTGGAGGTTCTGGAGGACTTGGGTGATGTGGTCACTGGAGCAGGAGTGGGTGAACAGGAAAGCAGCTGAGTTCTGGATATACTGGAGTTTATTTAGGACCTTGGATGATGTGCCATAAAGGCATGGATCAAAGTTTCAGTGACAGAGAAGGAGAGTGATGGGCGGAGACAAGCTATATTTATTAGGTAGAAAAGGCAGTTCTGGTGATTTGATTGACATGGTGTTCAAAGGAGAGGTTGATGTTGAAAATGACTCAGAGGTTGCAGATGTGTGGGGAGGAAGACAGAGTGGAGTTATCGATGGTGAGGCAGAAGTTGTGAGTGGTTTTGGTGAGGGGCTTGGGACCAATGAGGATCATGTCTGATTTCACAGTTTAGTTTGAGGATGTTGGTATGCATCCATGATTTAATGTCAGTGAGGCAGTTAGTCGGAGTGGGTTGCAGTGGTAATGGATTTAGTGGAGATGTAGAGCTGGACGTCATCGGTATAGCAGTGGAAGTGGAGACCATGTCAACGTATGATGTTGCTGTCGTGACTTCTTTTTCTTTCACAGTGAGTCACTATACGCCGTGAAGTTCCAACACGCAGGTACTCACATTTGATGATCTTGTTCTTTTTGTAGCAGCTTGTTCCATTCAAACAAGTACATTCATAAATAAACACGCCTTTACAAATTAAATTAAATCAAAAAAGAGAAAAACTCAAATAAAAGGTTCTTGTCTCTAAACACTCCTTTCTTTACATTTGTTTCTTTATATATTCTACTAATTTCTTTGTTGTGGTTGTTTGCAGTTGAGAACTATTGCTCGACGGTGCAATCCATTTGCTCCTATATTCTTTTTGCCAACCTTTCACCTATAGGTCACATTGTTTTCTTAAAAACAAAACAAAACACTGGCTCTAACAGTTACCAAGGGGGAGCATGTAGAGGATGAACAGGAGAGGACCAAGCACCGAACCCTGGGGGACGCCGTGGGACAGAGGAGTGGTGGAGGAGATGCAGATGTTGATGCTGATGAACTGTTGTCTGTTTGTGAGATCTGACTTTAGCCAGGAGAGAGCAGCACCAGTGATGTTGAGGGAAGATTCAAGGTGGGAGAAAAGAACGGTGCAGTTGATGGTGTTGAAAACTGTAGAGGTCGAGGAGGATGAGAATGCTGAGGAGGAGGTCATTGGTGACTTTGAGGAGGGCTGTTTCTGTGCTGTGCTGTGCTGTGAATGGAAACTAGATTGAAATGGTTCGAACAGGTCAACCAGCGTGGCTAATAAAAATGGCCAGTTATACATATTTTGACCACCTCTTGCCAGTAAAAAAATACATGCTAAATCCTGTTTCTAGCAGACTCTCCTCACTGAAGTTGAACTAATCAACCAATGGCAATTTCAGCCTCCTGAGCATCTCAACCAGAAAGAAAAGTTAGTAGAAAACAAAAATCTGCTGTATGTTTGAATGAAATCTTTAAATACATAACTCACTGAGAGCCTTATGTAACCAGTACTGACACCACACTGACCCTACAAAGAATTTCACCATACTGACCCAGTCTATTTGTTTTGACAGTGTGGGACTGACACCCATATGTGCTTCCAAGAAATTCCACCTTTGTCGGGCACATCAACGCAAATCTCAAGGAGGATGAAACTGAGCACCACGCTTGGTCAAACAACCAGGAGTTCCAAGCACTGTTTGGTCTAGAATGGTGAAGCACCTGGGTTCTATTTTCTATTCCCCCTGTCTCCTCCTTCACTTGTTTATTCTTTATTTTCAACAAAAGTGTTCTCCCCTCTCCCACCTCCTTTAGCGTGTTTGAATGAACAAATAGTCCTGATAATGTCCACATCTGGAACTCTTCTGTGGCTTGATGAGTACACCAGCTTTCTGCTTGATGGAGTGCTTGTGATTCGGGGATGATTGTGGATGAGGCTGTGTGTGTGTGTGAGAGAGAGAACAGAGGAAAAGGAAGGAGAGAATTTGTGTGTGTGCAGGTGTAGTCTACATGTTCATGCCAGTCAGCCCCAGCTGTTATTTAAGCCATGCTGTGATTGCCTTCAGATACACACAGTGTTTACGAGAAAGAAATGTGATAACTGTCAGAGAATCCTAAGCACCTCCATATGTTTTTGGGTTAACTGCTTTGAACCGCCTCCTCCGCTCATCATGTGTGGTAGCTGTCGCATGACTATTTTGATTTATGCTCAAAGCTGTTCTGCTAATTAGATCAGTGGTTCAACCAGCGGCTCTGGATTCTAATGACCCACAATTTCTGTGATCAGGCTAATTGGGGATTGCGAGAGTAATGACAGTCAGCAGTGGAGGGGATTCTGGTCTGCACTCATTTCAAGGCTCCTGATGGGGCAGAGCAGCTGGGTGGAGTTTGTCCTTGAAGTGGCAGCCTGCTGACTGAAACTGGGCCACAAACCAAACCAGATTCCCACAATTAGACAACTAAGCACTCTGCAATTCAATGGACAGATGCATCTTCGGAACATTCAAGGTCAATTTGTTACCTCTTGACTTGCTAGGATACATTTTTCAGTGAGCTTGTAAAAGGGGATTTCACAGTTGATGTTTCTGCTACTGGGGTCCAGAACATTAATTCTGTGAATCCTAGCAGGCAGAATAAATTAAACAAAATTCAGCAGCATGTTGGCCTACAGGCATGTTCACATCTGCCTGTAGACACTAATTCCCAGAGTGGGAGATGATCCAAAGGTCCAAAGTTTACTGCACAGCTGCTGGAACCAGAGAGAATCTTTGGGAAAGGCTTGTATCTGTTAAATGTTTGAAACAAAGCAGCGGGTGAAATACAGTCCGTTAACTTTAACATTCAAGAAACAAACTTTGTGAGGTTGTAATTTTAAGGCTCTAATAAACAGTGTTATCTTTTTAAATGTGTGACCAAGAAAGGTTCTTAAAAAACACAAAACCATAAAGCATCAGCAGCTTCCTGACTGTTTCCTTTACAATCAGAACAAAAGAGCTGAAGTTTCTCCTTGGGCAATACTGCTCAAAAATCTGTTCAATCTGTTACCTTAAAACATTTTGAGATGAAAATGAATTCAGGATACATATTTCTTCATAATCAGAGCTGTAGGACTGAAGTAAACTTTGGCCAACATTGCTTAAAAATATATTACAAATATGCATCTGAAGGTTCCTGAACAAACTGCTACTCAGATTCAAAATCAGCTTTATATGTGTACAAGAATACATTTTCCACTGACAGCTCCTGTGTCTTTCTGTGCAGAAGAAAAATATGAGAAAGACGCTGCAGATACCTGCTACATTACACTTCTCAATACCAAACAAAAACGGTTCTGTACTTAGAGACCATTGAAGGCCTGGTGTCATTTAAAATTGTTTGTGATTTGTTTCTACGAAACCATTTATTCAATAATGAAATGTGCCAAAGTTCTCGATGCATCAGTTGGCCTTTTTAGGCAAAGTTTCCTGATTTAGATCAGGAAACTCCTTTTCTCCTCCTTATTCTACTTTTAGTAACACTAAAAGGAGGTGCCATGGTGATACTCCTTGGACATCAAACATTCTCATGTGATTGGTAGAATGTTAGTAGACTGAACTCTCAGCAGTCAGGAAGATTTACTGAGCCTACCACAAAATACCAGCAAGGCCAAAAAATTTTGTGTCACCTCTTTTCAATTTAGCAGCTTATTTACTGATGCTGATGATCATATGATTTACTATGAACACAAGCAGTCATGAAGACAGCTCGGCACTCATATGAACACACTGTCACAGACAAGCAATATATCACACATACACACGTACAGTTAGCTCAAAGCGCTACATCTGAACCTGATGAAAATGTTGTCAACATCACAGCCACCACAGAGGAAGAAAAGTTAGCTCAGTGCTGCTTTCATTACCAAGGAATCTCCACATCTACACTGTTTTCACGTACTGAAGAAAGATGCCTTTCTCTGATGTCTTCTGATGGAGCAGTCCTTGCAACTTTTCTTCAAATTCACTTGTTGACTGTTGCTCAGACACAAAGTGCCTTGATATTCGGAAATACTGATTGTGTTGCTGTAGGACACAAATTCTACACAGCCAGAGCCCCCTTGTACAATCTTTAATGTGTCAATCAGCTACAGTGCCATGTGAAAATCTCCAGTCATTCATAGATCCCTATGGTTCCCTCCCTGAAGCTTCTCTTCATTTTGTTGCATCTGAGTGGAAGAGGATATGCACTGATTAGCGCTAATCCCTTAAATAGTGACTTCTTTTTCAATTTCCTGTCAATTGCCATAATAGACCATCTGAAATCAGAGCAGATAAGCACAGGAAAGTAACTGTGCATATGAACAGCGTAAACATCAGAAAGCATGGCATTACTTAATGCTGATGACTGTCTCTTTCAGTAATTAGAGCAAACAGGTGGGCACAAGATGTGAGCTTTTCCAAACTGTATTCAAGCAGGTTTTGGGTTGCAGACAGCGTCATAACATAAAGAGGTCATGACAAAGTGGAGCACCGTGAGCAATCTGGTTTAGCTGTCAGACTTTTTTAGCCACGGGGGAAAAACATGCATTACTGCAGTTTCATCAGTTTTCAGGATGGAAAATGTTGATTTCATCTTTAAAAAGAAAGCTCAAGATTATTTGGGTAGAAGTTAGATGAGGAAGCACAGTGTAGCACTGGTTAACCCCAGTGCTCTGACTGTTATGATGAATGCCAGGTTTAACAAAGAGAGTCACAGATACTGAAATTCCTCAAAGTGTGACTCTTTCAGGCCGATTCTGCTGAACTAATGGGGGATTTCCTCATGGCTCCAGATGTTTCTTCTTTCTGGAAGACGAGACTGCGGCTGTATTCCCAGAGCAATGATTGCAAGTTTCTAGTCTTTGAGAGTAATGGTGACCTACTTCCTTCATCCAAAATACTAAATTGAGTATTTTCTCAGATTTGTATATGTGCTCTGCTCTCTAAGGCCAGCTGAACAAAAACTACATTCAACTTTTGAATAATTTCATTGCGAAAAAGTATATGAAGTCACAAACTTCTTTCCTGAAGCTTTTTTGGCAAATGCTCCTATTTATAAGTTATTTTAAAAACATTATTCTCACTTATGAATGTCATTTATGGTACTGTGGCAAAGATTCTTGAGTCATCATTCTTCCAATCTTTTGCTTTCCCTGCTTCAGCAATAAAAAAGTTTTTGTTTTTGACTCTGGGCTTAGTAGAAACAGGTGGAAATCTTTTATTAAAATATGGGGAAATTGCTATGCATCACAGTCTGTCAAAGACAAATCATTTACAAATGAGGACATAGAACCTGCATCAGCATTTTTCAGAAGCAGAGATGGTGCACACTGCTGAGAGCAGGAAACAATTATTATTGAAATATCTGACTCCAGTTATATAAACACACAGAAAATACTTAAGATGGACATTTATGAAGGGCACAAGATACCAACAGATGTCTCAAATTCAGAGTAAAAAATAAAAATCACCTGCCTTAATAACAAAAGCAACATATTTTCAATCAATTCTGTAATTAAGTTAAACAATATTTCCTAGTTAGAAAATGAGAAGTTATGCAATTCTTTACAGCTTGACATAATCTGTCATTGTCAGAAGCAACTGTACTACGTCATCAAAGCAAAGGTACATGAACAGCTTTGGATGCTACAGAGTCTTTGCTCACTGATCAAGACAGGATCAGCCTAGGGATCAATTACTTTAACCTAGAGTGGAGCTTATAGAGGCAGAGTGTGATGTCATTTTGTAGGCTACCACTTTACCACTTGCTGTGTAGTCCAAAATTACTGAGAAAAATAAAAATTAAGAACTTGGATTGTCAAGTTTGCATTACACAGATTACACAGTTTACCAGTTGTATAATGTTTTGTTACCTCCTCCAAGCATGTTGTGTTGTGTTAGCAGGATATTTCAAAAACTACTGAAACCAACGTTTTGTAAATAGCGCCATCATGTGGCCATTTGTAAAGCACCACATTTTCATTTACAACTCCTAAACTATGAAACATAAAAGGTGACTGTTTTGGTTCTTTCCTTAAGTCCTTGGTCCAACATGTATCTATGACTGCCCCCAAAATGTTATTCATTTGTTCTATGTATATACTGTTTTATCACATAGTAACTAGTTGACAAATAGGCATGGCCTATGTGACAAACTTGATCCTTGAACATGCTGTACAAACAAATTTAGATGGCACACATGCTCCAGCAACATTTAAAGAGCTACAACTTAGTGGTCATTATCTTATTAAACTAAAGAATTTAAAGCATTGTACAGCCTCGGTGGAGGTAAGCACTCTCCGAATACTTTCTATCTCAATAAAATTAAACATTATCTTTGGCAATTTATGCTCTTTAAATACATTTTATAGAGTAGCCACAGGATTCCACGAGGTGGTGGCATAGAAGAGCAGTAGTCGTTACCTGATTGGTTGATATTTTTGTCCTAGTATGGTAGGAATATAGAGACACTTGTTTTTCTCCTGTGCGCCCCACCTCCCCGAGTGATTTTAAATAAATAGAAGTTTAGAAGTGTGGCCCATATATTTTACTTAAAGGTGGCTTTAATGTGGTGTTTGGCCTGCGTATAGCCAGGTAACTACAACTATTCACCAGTTCCATTACCTTGTGGTATCTTACAGTTATAATTATTACTGGTAAAGTGGAAATCATTTGGTAAAGGGCAATATGCTATACTGTCCAAAGGGACTATACAAGTCATTAGCTTAACGCTAAACTGCAAAACACAACAACTGACAGGTAACCAAAAATAAGGAGAACATGGCAACAACAACAGCAACTGTCTATTAGCAGTAACTATAAAAACGATGCAATGTAACAACATAGGCAAACTGGGACATATGGCTATGTCAAACCAAGGCATTATTGTAGTCTACTTTCCCACATGATTAGCATTTCTTTAACAAACATGGCTATTAAAAGTATCTATATGCTCAAAATGGGAAGCCAACTGATATTTCCCAGTGATGTGGATTATACACAAAAAGGTGGAAACAATAAACTATGGTGCACAAAATACCATCAAATTTGACCTCTATACAGCACACACTCAGAGCACCACTGCAGGTTTTTCTCATTATTTCATCATTGTGACAGCAGTTTTTACAACATTTTGAGCATTAAAAACATTAGCTGCTTTTAACTAGGCAGTTGCTTGGGCATACAGTATGGCAATGGACCATGATGAACAGTGAAATTCTTCAGAACACATTGAGGAATGTGGCTTTGGAGTCTATGCCAATGGCATTCCTAGCTGTGCATCGGTACACTCCAGCGTCTCTTTGTGTCGGGTTCTGGATGATGAGGGAACCTTGCGGATGGAGGTACTTGTTTCCAAAAAGGCGTGGCTGTGCAATGACAGCCAAGCGGGTTTTATCAGGTGTTTCCCATGCTACCTCCACTCTAGGAATCCCAGTTGCTATGCAGTTCAACTGAACAGCAACTCCATGTTTAGCATAAGTTACAGAGGGAGGGCCGTTGGTAATTCGAGGTGGGTATGCAATCACAATTACCGATACAGAAAGATGAGAGCTGCCGTACTCGTTCGCAGCTCGGCAAATGTAGGACCCTCGATCATAGACTGATACTTGTTGGATGGCAAGCGTCCCATTGGGCAGTACAGCATATCGTCCAGCTCTTTGTGGCCTGTTGAGGACAACCCCACTGGGTAATGTCCATGTTAGTCTGAGGGATTCCCCATTAGTCAGACAATGAAGCAAAAGTCTTTCTCCATTCATGACACTGACAGGAGTGTTGTATCTGTTGTTGATCTCTGGCTTTCTCCCCGGGGACAATGTGATTGTACGCTCCACAAGCCCACGAGAATTACGCCCCAGACAGCGGTACATACCAGCTTCAGCAACAGAGGGGTTGCTGATGATCAAAGAGCCATTGGTCTGGTGGAAAAACTTAGAGAACCGAACACCGCTATGCAAAGGTGTGCCGCTGGGTAAGATCCAAGTGACATGAGGTAGTGTCGAGTCCTCAAAGGAGCAATTCAAAGTCATTGCATTCCCCACAGTCAGCAACAGGCTATCTGTTTTAGGACCTCTAATTTGTGGCCTCTCGGCAACCTCTTTCACATCCAAGTTAACCACCAGCCTGACCTCCCCTCCTTCATTACGAGCAATACAAGCTAGCTGCCCCGAGTCTGTCCTCTTGGGTGACCGGATTTCCAAGCTACCATTTTGGTGAACTGTCATTTTGTTGCTGTAATATGGTGCAGGAAGGATCACATTTCCTGGTAGAACCCACATGATGCGAGGGGTGGGGGTTCCCTTTGCCACACAGTCTACCAACTTCTGTTGATCCTGGACTGCAGTCACCTTGATGGTGTTGGCAGTTCCTCTTAAGCCATTGATCACTGGAGATGTTACCAGGATCTCCAGCCTGATGACTTTATGGTCTTGTCCTGCATTGTTCCTGGCCATGCAAGTGTAGTTACCTCCATCAAAACGTTGGACCTTTTGAACCACCAATGTCCCATCATCCAGGACCTGGTATTTGTCTAAAGCAGGGGAGATTATTTTATTTGTAGGGGATATCCATGTGATGACCGGCATTGGTTCCCCTTTGGAGTTACATCTCAGTGTAACGGTCTCACCGTAGAAAACCCTGACGATCTTTTGGTCTTTATCATGGATTTGTGGCGGGGAAGTTGCAACCTTCACCTTGACTCTAACCTTCATCTCATCTTTGCCAATTTGGTTCTCAGCATAGCAGGTGTAGTCACCTTCTTCTGGCATACCGACATCGTTGAAGTACAGTGTCCCATTGTCAAACACCACATACCTACATACAGTTCAGAAAGGGAAGGGGAGGAGAGGAATACTGATTGTTACACTTTGATGACTGCAGCTGTCAGTTCAAGGTATGTGCAATTATGGTGTTTTTAAGATTTGGACATCACACATTATGACTGACTTTCATCACATGTAGCTCTTTTCTTACTGAGGAGACAATACTCAGCACAAATACAAATGAAAAAAAGTAAAAAATGCTTCCTTTATATGGTTTTCCTTTTTCTGGACTGTATATCCATATGAATAAAAGCTGTTAGTGAGCTTCTTTGCAAACCAGTAATGTAGGCTCTGTATTTATCTTTAAGGCTTTTTTGAGAAAGATGATCTGTGAGTTAACAGACTGACAAGTAGTATTTACAATATGTTCCATGTGTCATAGCAGGAAACAATAAATACAGCTGAAATATTAAAGTGTTTTGTATTGTAGCAGCACATGCCAAAATTGAAGTGAAGAGTCATTAATCTTAAGGTGGTGAGCTGCCACTGTAGCACAAAGTCAGGGAGTATTTTCCAACAAGTGATATGGACATTTTTAACCAATCTTTAAATGTCTTGATTGATTAATTGTAGGTTTATTGTTAAACAAAACAAACTAGCAAAGCTAAAGACAAGCTAAACAAAATGCAAGTGTTTATAATAAAGTTGGTGGTGTTTACAATAAAGTTGGAATTTTGTTGCCTTGGCAGTGACTTTGCTACTGGCTGGCTGCTCTACAAAATGGATGTACATGTGCACAGGCATTTTGGTCTGCGCCCGTTGAAAATGCCCCTTGGAAATCAAAAATGAACTGAGAGGTCCCAGACTAATTTGTATTTGCAATGTCAACTGGCAACTAAGTGTATATGTATGATACTGTCAGAGAGTGTGGAATATTAAGATTTCCAACCTTAAAGCAGAATTGAAATCGATGTTAGGCTCAGGTAGCCAGGTACCTCAAAGAGAGGCAGACGAAGTTGAACTCCCTTTGTGATACAGGGCAATGGAGGTATCTTTTAGAAGTGAAAGTTAATTCTAAGATTCACTACTAGTAAGGAGCTCATACCTGCGACTGCGCCCCCCGCTGACACTATCTCTTTGTTTGACCAGGTTGACCATGGTGCCATCTGGCAGTGCCCAGCTGATCTCAGGGTTGGGGAGACCAGAGGCCACGCAGTCCACTTTCAGGTCTCCTCCGTATACCACTTCCTGACTGGATCGCTGCTGCTTCTGCTCAATCTTGGCCGGCGTGGTCAGCACATTGACCTGCAGCAGAACGTAGTCATCACCCATCTTGTTACGTGCCACACACAGGTAGTCACCGCTGTCCTTGTTGGTCACAGAATGAACGGTTATAGTGCCGTTGGGGAACACCTTGATCCTGGTGTCAAAACTGAAAAGATAATAGAAACAATAGCATTCAGAGGACATTAAATGTAGGCATTTATTTAAACATTTAATTTAGGATGTATAAAAATAATTAATTAGCCCGTGCATTTGTTACCTGTACTGTGCATCCACCAGCTTCTTAGAGGGTGTCCTCCAGATGATCCGGGGCTCCGGCTCTCCAGTTGCCACACAGTTAAGCAGCAGCCTCCCCCCGTAGATCACATCTGTTCTCTGGGGGGATGATGAGGTGATACTGGCCTTGGCAGAGAACGGATTCCTCTTTATGCTCAAGATCACTGTTCTCTTGCTGGATGCCACCACATTACTGGCTGAGCACTCGTATCTCCCAGCATTCTTCGGGCCTAATGCCCGTATGTAGAGGGTCCCATTGGGGAAGACGATGAGGTTGCGTCCAGTAACAAACTGGGAAGCAGTGAGCTGTACGCCATCAGGTGTGATCCAGTGGATCACAGGCTGAGGCACACCTGTGGCAGTGCAGTGGATATAGGCGGTGCTGCCCTCTGGGAGGGTGGTGTTCTCATGTTGTGTCTGCTGAATGACAGATGGCAACGCCGAGACATAAAGGCGGACTGAGACTGTGTCGGCTCCACCTGCGCTGCTGCCAATGCACTTATAAATCCCTCCGTCTGCGTAAGTGGCCTGGCTGAGCTGGAGGGTTCCATTACTCAAGATGACCACACGCTGCTGAGGGACAACACCAAGTGGGGCAGCAGCCATGTGGACATGGTTAGGGAGCACCCATGTGACTCGAGGCTTAGGGTGCCCCTCCACTTTACACTCCAAATCAACTTTGTCACCTAGTTGCACAGTGATGTCTCTGTGCCGAGGTTGGAGGATCCACGGATGCTGAGACAGGACCACAAGGTTCATTACCATCTTGTCTGTGCCGTACTGGTTCTGGACTGTGCACAGGTACTGGCCCCCATCCATGGGCTGTGTGTTCCTGATGATTAATGTACCATTTGGATGGACCTCAAACCTCTGGACCCTGGTGTTCTGAGCAATACTCACCCCTGCATGAATGGAAAGAGAGAGATTTCTAATATGACAGTGTTTTCTCAAACATAATACAAAATGTATTGTGAAGAAGTATTGAACGTAGAAAAGAAAAGAAACAATATACTATAGGTGAAATGGGTGTAGTATTTGCAGGGTGTACAAAAATACAGTAATTTTTGTGTGGGTGCCATCTTTTACCAAAAAAATGTATACCATGTTCAAGGAGAATACTTAATTTTGATTGTCAGGAAGGCTTTGATGTGGTTCTCATCCTAATTAATACACATAGGTTTAATTACTTTACATTACTTATTTGTTTATCAGGGAGTGCACCCTCAACTCAGTATTCAGTAGTGAAATAATATGTATTCCAAGGTGGATAAAGACAGTTCCAACACAATGTTTCCATTAAATTAGTGTATTGTACTAAAATACGTTTTACTAAAAATTACGTTCATATTGGACGATTCCACGATTTAAGAAACAGGCAGCATATGGAGAAGAGTAAGGCATTCTTTGGTCAATACCTGACGTTAAGTATGGCCTAATTTTTCTATTGGCTAATTGCTAGACTGAGGATAGCGCTACTTGATGGAAAGGAGCACTCTTTTCAAGATCCTATGAAGGCTAAAGCGTTTATTAAAAACCTGACGACATTATCTGAAACTTAGGGACTTCCACTTCCTTTATGCCTGAGCTGTGGAACAATATACTTGGCTACTAACGATGCTGACCTTTAAACAACTAGAATAACAATAATAATTTATATTAATGATTTATATTAATCAGTGCTTATTGGAAAAAGACCATGGATAAAAAAAATATTTTCTGGGGTCTTATACACTATATGATTAGACTGATTTAATAATTATTTCCATTTTCCATAGTGTTTGTAAAGAAGGAAATGCCAAGGCTGACCTGAAAATGTACGGAAAGCTGAGTTATGAGATTGAGTCATACATACCACTGGCAACTTTAGTCCATGACAGGAAGGGCATTGGCTCACCCTCAGCCTCACAGGGAAGCTGAGCATCTGTTTCAGCTTTCACAGTGAAAGTCTGGAAATTACTCTTAGTTATCCTTGGCTTCCCTCTTGGAATGGATCCTTGTCCAGGTAGATGGTGCCTTCTGGACACATCCTGAGTGCTTGTTAGCAGTCCCTCTCTGAATGGATCAGTTTGGATTGCAGCCATTGTTAGGGCAGGGGTGGCCATCTGCTTGATTATCTGCCCTCTGGTAAATTTTAGGGCTGGGGAAGTTGGATTTGTACTAATAAATAAAGCCAGTTTGTGGTCAGTTGACTGGGTTGCAGGATGGAAGTCTGATGTTCTCCTAGGCCCTGATGTGGTGATGGGTTGGATTTGGTGGTCTTGATTGTGGATGTCTGGAATGTTGGTGGTCCTGGGAGCCTCGTGAGTGGTGGCCCTCAGTGAAGGGCCCATTGTGGCTCCTGTGGAAGACATTTTGTGTAGTGTGACATGTGGCGCTACTCTGGATGGGATCACAGCATCAGGCTTTGATGAAGTAGCAGATGGAGGCGTTGTTATGACTATACTTGCGATAGGGGCATCAACATTAACTCCTATGTTTGCAGTTTCTTTAAGATGTTGTTCTACCTCTGACTCACTGCTTGTGGGTTTATTTTGACTAGAACTATGATAAGATATTTCAGGTACTGTTGGTTTCCTGGTAACCTGTTCTGTGTCCAAATCACCCTCAAAAAGCATGCTTGGTGTTGTAATTAAGCCACTTGAAGTGTATCCAGAGGTTGTCTTGATTTCATGCTCAATCAGGGAAGCAGCTGAGGCGGATGGGGATGGCAGCAGTGAAAGATGCATGCCAGTCTCTTTCAAAAGCATCCTTCCACCCTTTTCGATGGGTGTGTATTCAAGGCTGGTTAGATTCTGCCCATGTGTTTGCACTTGCCTTACAGTGTGAAAAACCCCAGAGGAATTGTCAGAGCGTGGCACAGGTCCAAGGTCTCCCTTAACGCTTACCCTTTGTGTCTCCTCTAAGGGTTTAACAGGTGGATGAGGGCTGCCCATAAACCTCTGCTGAGTGGTTGATGTGAGCATATCCACGCGCTCTGGAGGAGACGCACTCTCTGAGATTCCCAAGGCTGTTTGAGAACTTGTCCTTCTGTGACCCACTCCTGGAGAGGCTGTTGGAAATGATGGTGCCACTGATGTGCTTTTGAATAGTGGTTTGGCCAGGGGTAGAAGGCTGTCGTTTGTTTCGGGGGGAGAAGCTGGTAGTGAAGAGAGTTTGGTGGCTGCCTCGTCGTCATGCCTTGAGACTGTGCTTTCTTCATGACTCAGTCTGCCTGATGACGCTGGTTGGCTGCTGCTGAATGGAACAGTGGTATTGAAATTGGCTGTTGTAACTTCTAATGGTTCTATTTTTAGCTGTGTGGAGGCAGTGGTCCTGGCTGTTGCTAGGGCAGCATTTGCAGGTTTGGTGGCAATAAACTGGGTGGGTTTATTCAGCTTTTGTTTCCTTCTGTTTGGCCTTCTCTGACGTCCCCCATTCCTTCTCCTGGAGTTAGGTTGTCGTAGGTGTGGCAGTGATTGCCCTTCAGACCCCCTCCTTCTTGTAGTGGTGGGTACAAATGTAGTAGTTGAAGATGCTGTTGTGAGCATTGCTTGAGATTGTAAATCATAAAATGTAGTGTCCTTTGGCTGATTATGCGACTGTGATGTTGTTGCAGTCTCACTAAGATATTTTCCATTTTCCACTTGGCTTGTTTTCGATTCACTTGGGTTGACCGAAGGGATAATTTGACTTTCACTCGAAAAGAGTTCTCTGTCATTATTAGAGCTGGCAACAGCATTCGGTCTATCCATATTCTCACTCCTCTCTGATGCCTTGGACCAATCAGCTGTTTTGACTCCATCAACATCTGTATTTGTGCTATGGTTCTCTTGTAGAGAAAATGTACTGCTGCTGCTTGCAATGTTTGTGTTAGCCTGCCAGAAAGTGACAGCGTGTAGGGGAACAGATGTGGTCTGTGCGAGGAAAAATACACTGTTTGAAGTTGTGTGTAGATCCAAGATCATATCACGGGTTGTGTGTTGTACATTGTATGTAGTCTGTGTTGTGTGTGGCTCTGCTGTAGCATATATGCTGTGTGTGTGCTGACTGTTTGATGTCATATCACGTGTATTATGTGCGGTGTAGCTATTAGATGTCACATGTGTGCCTTGGCCTTGTGTATTGTGTTTATTAGTTTTTATTTGTGTATGTTGTACTGGAGTGTGTGGTGTTGTGAAGTAATCCTGGCCCTCTTTTTCCTGCACAGTCACGCCATCTGATGATCCCTCAATAGTTTCTTGTGACTGTGTTGTCTGCTCTGTAAGTTTCCTCTCTGTTGTATGCTGAACTGGGAGTGGTGTCACAGTATTCTGAGCATTTCTATCCCTAATCTTAGCCAAAATATCAGCCCATTTCTCTGGGTCTATTTTACTCTTTGACATATTAATCTTCCTCCTGTCTTCAATACGTGATCCTGTTGGTTTTCGAAGCACTTGCGGCCTCCGCCATATATTCCTCGATGGATGGATGCCCCTCCTGCCTGGGGCCACACGTCCTGGAATTCTCCTTCTCATTGGATCCCCCACCTGAGTAACCTCAGTGTCCCCTGATGCTTCCTCTGTATCCTCTGTGGGAACTTTAATCTGAGTGTTGACCCCTGAGGCTGACTGAGGTCTTGCTGGAAACTTCCTCAAAGGCCTTATCATCCCTTTGCGCCTGATGAGAGTGACTTTCGTAGCCAGTGTATCCACACCATGTTGATTTATGGCGATGCATTTATAATGACCACTGTCCAATAACTGAGTCTGTGGGATATGTAGAGTTCCGTTGGAATAGACCAAAGCTCTGGAGGAGTTGGCTTGGAAACTAACTATGTTGTTACTTGGTAGAATCCAGTTAATTTCAGCATCAGGGGAACCAGATGCTGTGCAAGGCAGGGAAATGGGGTTCCCTGCAAATCCCTCGATAGGTGTAATTGAGGCGTCCTCCCCTGGGGGAGGGCTAGAGGATTCCTGAACTGTCAGATGGAATGGCAGGACAGCAAGGTCTCCATGAACCTTGGCAATGCAGTAGTAAATTCCTGTGTCTGTGTGGCTGACAGCTTTAATGACCAGCTGTCCATCACTGGATACAGACACCCTGTTGTCTGGACTGCTGTATGGTGCCTCCACCTTGGAGCCATCTGGCAGCATCCAGTGGATGACTGGTTGGCCAGAACTGTGCATGTTACAGTACATTTGACTTGGGCTTCCCAGGATAGCACTCAACACTTTACGAGTTGTATTGGTCGACTCGGTCATGACCCATGTCCTCCTCTGTCTCCGCACCAGCTCCACCTCCACTGTCTCTGAAAAGTCCGTGCTCAGGATCAATTTTACCATCTTGGCTGATGATTGAAGTCTGTTCAGCTGAAGGTCTGCAGATGTCTGCATCAGCCATGTCGGCTGGGCCATGATATTAACTTTAACACCTGTGTAATACAGGGCATCCTTCTCAGAGTCCTGTCTATACACATAGGTTGGATGAGGCTCTTTTCTGAGAATAACCCCCCTTTGTAAGTGGGCTGGCACATTGCTGTAGTATGCGATTAGCCTCCACAGTCGCTCATACTTATCTCTATCAACCGGGCACTCAAGATCCACTGACAAAGTGATGTTGGAGGCCAGCTGGAGCTGGTTGACCTGCTCCCAGTTGATCTTGGTAAGCTCTTTCGGCTCACCAATGCTACATTCTAGATCCACCTCATTCCCATGTTCGTCTGATAGGCCCAGGGAGATGTTTCCAAATGGTTCCCTGAAATCCTCCATGGTCATGACCTCACTCTCAACATCATCAGGTGGGGAAGTCCTGTGAGGAGAGGTAATGATGGGGCTGCTGCAGACCAGGTTCTCCACAGCCTGGAGCTCTTCCCTCTGGAGGTGCCTTGGAGAGGAGCACATGGGACACAGCTGGCCACCGGGAAGGGCCCTGTCCTTTTTACATTTAAAGACACCTGGAGAAAAAAGCAAGAACACTGTCAAATAAGACCTTGAATCAGTCTTGAATTATCATCTTTGATTGTTACAATCAATTACAAGTATATATAAATCATTGGATATACTCTAAAGTATCAGTTAACTAGTTTTTAACCACAAGAATAAAGAAAGGTCTAAATAAAATTGCAGTGCAGAAATTTACAATCTAACCTGGTGAGGTTTTATTCCAGTCATGGAGCCACCTCATGTTGCAGTCACATGTCCACGGGTTCCCATGGAGGTACAGGTTCTCCAGCTGAGGCATGGTGGCCACCAGCCTGGAGGGCAGTGACGTCAGCCTGTTGTCTGACAGGTAGAGGTGCCTCAGAGTAGAGACGTGGAAGTGGCCCATCAGAGTGAAGGTGGTGAAGGTGGCTGGGTGCAGCTGCTGAAGCCAATTGCCTTCCAGCTGCAGCAGCCGCAGGGAGGTGAGGCCCTGGAAGGTGTCTGGGTGGATGAACTCCAGTCGGTTGTGGTCCAGGTGTAACCTGGCCAAGGCCCACAAACCCTGAAGGGTGTGTCTGTTGATCTCCCTCAGCTTGTTGTAGCTAATCTTCAACATCTAAACCAATGAGCAACGAGGAAAATGAAAGTCATTATTAGTAATCATGACTTTATGAACCTCTTTAACCCTGCCACACCATCTTAAAGATAAGATCCCAAGGTTTCCTAAGATGAGACATGTGTTATGCTGATCAGGGGCGAGATCTTCAAAAACACATTTAGAATATTTCTATTTAATGTAATGGGGGGAAAATATAGGGTTTAAATTTTACATAATTTTTATGTCATGTGTTGGTACAGTCACAAAGTTATTGTTTAGATCACATTTTGATTCACATTCCAATTGAGGAATATTAGGAGACATTTGTCATTTTTAGAGTTGAGTGGGAGGTCCAGGATTCAGGATTATTCTTGGTATTTAAACAATAAAAGTAAAAAAAGTCAAAGTCATAGTAACTAGCAGCATGAGCATGACAGCAAGTAGGGGCTAGACAAAATAAAATGGTTGCTGTCCCTTTCAAATACATTCGTGAGCCTGGTCTCCTCTGAAAAGGTAACTTTTTGGTGTTTAGGGATACTGAACCAAATTTGTAGTGTGTGGTAAATATGTTTTATTCTTCTTTTTAAAATGGAAATATACTGTATACCATAGTTGTACCTGGTCAGCCTAGAAACACAATGGAGCTCACAAGGCTGAACACATCCTGTTCCAAGTGGGTAATGATAACACTAAAGTTTAGCATTCGACATTGTTTTTCTAAGGTTTTGTTTAGGTGGGAAAAAAGGCCATTTGGTGATTCCAAAAGGGCACTTAGTAATAATATTTTCGGCCATCTGAGCTGTAAAATGCCATAATCTAGTAAAAATTAACAGAACATACAAATCTGTGCACAAAATATGAGAATGGGACTTTACAAAAGGCTCACACAAAGAAACTGATATAGATTCCTCATTGGGGCTCAGGGTCTTGCTCAAGGACACTTAAACCTGAGCTACAGCCATCATTCATTCATTCATTCCTAGGTAATATTTTTATGGTGGGTTTAGCTGGTGTACCTGTAGTGAAGTAAGGTCCCTGAACACTCCATCTGGTAGACTGTGGATGTCGTTCCCATGGACCATCAGAAGCTCCAGCTTGCTCAGACCAGCCAGCGACTTGTCTGTGATCTTATTAATACTGTTGAACCTGAAACAACAAAACCAGAGTGAGCGGTATAATAACCATTTAACCTGAGTAACAAAGATGTCACTTTGTGTTGAAAAGTGGTGGGGACATAAGGGATCAGATGAAAAAAACATTTTTTAAACGGTCTTCAACATATGCAATTTTAGGCAATGTAATGGGGAGTCTGTATGAGGTCAGAGGAGATAATTACGGCGGGTCGGGAAAAAAATTGCATAACGGCGAATACAAAGGGCATAGCCTAGGATACTACAGTCGACAATATGAAAATACTCAGTCATCCATATGCATCATTGGACAATGTGCATTTGTTTCTTCTGTTTACTTTACATTTTGTGTTTTCTTATTGTCTAAATAAACCTTTCTCAAAGTGCAGAACATTTTTAACAAATTATGCGATTATACTTTATGACGCCCATGTCTATAATGCATTATTAACATACTTAAAATGCGTTATAATCTGCTTATAGTTACAAGCACTCATAATGCTTTATGACTATTATCATAACACATTATAAAGCACTTTATAATGACTTCAAAAGGTCAAGGATCATAATACTTCATAATTGCTGCTCACTCTGTATTATAATTCTCATAGTTGTAATACAATATAAGTTACTCTAAGTGGTCTTTGGGTGCTTTAAGTGAAGTAATGAAATTCCTGAGGTATAAGCAGATATAATACATTACAAGCTGGTTATAAGTCACTATAAGTGGTCACTGTTTGCTTTAAGTAAAATTATGCTTTTAAAAAGTGATGGGGACAAAATCTGCCATTTCAAAAAGAGGTGGGGACATGTCCCCAGCATAAATGACACCTATGCTGAGTATTGACATGCCATAAATTTAACTTCATTAAGAGTGTAATCCAAAATAACAAAATAAAAAGGCATGTCAATGCTGAGGATGCCAAGAGGACTGACCCCAGGTTCATGCGTTCCACTTGTTTAGATACAGCAGCTGGGATGGTGATGAGGGAGCGGAAGGTGCAGTGGAGCTCAGTGGTCTGGGGGCAGGAGCAGGGCCAGGGGCAGGGGACAGAGGCAACAGGGGGCAAGATCATCAGCACCAGCAGGGTCTGGAGGACGCACACGGCAGGAGGGTCCATCTTCATCCACGGGAGGGGCAGTCACAGCAGCTGTCCGTGTAATAACTACAATAATGTTACCAATACATGACAAATGCGATTATTATTGTCATTATTATTATAGATCGCATTTTAAGAACCCTTTTAAATGGAGAGTTGGAGAGTGACTGTCATTCTTGTGGAACTAAAACTGGAACTGGAATAAGTCAGAAGTAAACTTAATTTACTGGAGCGCTGACCCGAGTTTGGCTCAAGTTTCGTGGGTGACTCTCTGCCTCCATCGCCACATGAATGGATGAACTCCGCTAAATTACGCACATTGCGCTGCAGCGGGGGTTTCAGCCAAAGTGCTTCCTAAATATTTCACAACTTCAGCTCAAATCATTGCAATGAAATATAGATGCTCTTACCTCAAAACCTTGATAGCCTCTCTCCAGGGAACTCCTCGTATTCCATTTCGACATGGATAAAGTCAAGAAACCGCAAAGTTGAATTAAAAGTAGAATAAAAACGGAAACCTCTAAAACAAAATAAACAACGTTGGTGTTTCAAACTGTGAAAATCTGCACGGAGCAGAAAATGAACACAGATTAGAAACTAAAATCCTTAGGGGAAAAGTTTGGGTTTAACTCCGAAATGCCAGTGTTCTCTGGGTCTCCAGTAAACAATGAGTGAATGAGCTTCTCCAGCACGCGCGGCGGAGACGCAACAGGAGGAGCCAGAAGTTTTTTGTGAGGACAGAAGAGATTGAAGAGAGTTTCAATAGTATGACAGCTAAACACACTCTTATGCTGCTGAGTAAAAGAATGATTGGTTAGTGTTGCTGGGGTACATTCGATGAGTCAAATTGGAAATATGAGAAATTAGATTAACCTCAAAAGCCGACAGTTTCAAGACCATCTGGATCTGGACTAAGTACCCTGAGAAGTGATGTATATGAGAGAGTGGCCTTCAATAGAATTTGTTTTGTTTTCCAGAGGAAATGTTGGTATTAATAATAAAGCATCCCTTATTGCTAATTCATTTTTCATATACCCAGTGTAAGTTAATTGTCCCTTATGTGAGGTAATGCTTAGTCAATCTAATATCAGCTGTAAGATATTTGCTGTTGCTTCTTAATAACTACCAACAGGTCTTATAAATATATATATTATATATATATTGACAAAATAATCATATCACAGGGTCCATTTAGTGGATGTTTCTGGAGCTTTAACTGCATCTCACAGCCTTCATCCACAGATGGAATTTGCTCAGTTGCCATCACATGACCAAAGTAAAGAGCTTCAGTCACATGATAACAGTAGTTTGAGTTATAAAGTTGGCTTTCTTCATGTACCTGTCCTCTTGGAACATCCAGAGGGCAGCAATAGCTTCAGTGGTGATCCTGCAGGTCCAGTGGTGGTCCTATGGTTCAGTGGTCCTGAACAAAATGTCTCAGGTGGAGGATATAGCTACTGTGATACAGATCATCATCACCATCTCAGGATGAGGTGGAATAAAACTTGATACATACAAATATGATAGGCTGTTATTATTGGGCTTTACCATGCATGTAAATGCATTGTCATTCAGTGAACTCCCAAATACAATGCAAATATGATTAAGTTTAATTTTAGTTTCCCTTCCTTGCACCTAGTAGACTTCAAAAGTTGTGAAAAAGAATTTCCTCCCAGCTCACCACTCATGTTTGTAAGTCATTACAGTTCACAGTTGAGTTTGGAATGTAGGTGATATTGGATGCTAACAAAATCACAATGTCAAATTAAACCGCCACTACTTTGCTTATAGACCTACCTTGGGCTAGCTCTGGCTGCTGAGCACTGTAAATAGTGATGCTGAAATGAAATGACATTTTACCCTATTTCTTTGAAGATTGAGGTCTTCTGATCAGTCAAAGGCCTCAGTTGATATTGTGCATTACTGATGCATATTCCCAAATAATTCTTCAGTTAAATATAAATTAACAAACCTGTTGACACACAGTAAGCCCAGAACTTTCAGGGCCCCTGAAGTTCTGGGGTCCAGGGGCAGCTGCATGCTCTGTTCGGTTTGTTATCCAGTCGTGCTTATGAGACACTGCTTACAGAGGCAAGAGAAAACAAACAACACTTTATCCATATGTGTCAAACAGAGTATCAGAATATCAAATGAAACATACAAAGCTTTTATATGCTGAGAGTAGACCCAAAAACTAAGTCAAACACCTTATGTGTTAACATGTTCTGCAATCTACATCCCTCTGTCATGTTGAACAGATGTTTTAAGGAAATTATTAATTTGAAGATTATGATAGAATGAATAGTAGAATATAAATTGATTGCATTTAGTTATGACGTACACTGAATTCACCCAGAAACTGTTATGTCAGCCTAAAAGGTGTTAAACTGCTGGGTTTGCCCTTCTCTCCATCTCTGACTGTAAAGAGAGGGGGGCTGGGTGCTAAAGGTAAACTTCAAAGCCCTTTCATTAACAGTGACTCACACATGCACAGCATGCAGTCTAGACGCACACCCATTGGAAAAAAGCATGACGCATATACAGACCAACACACAGAGTATAACAACAATGGGCCACACATAAAAAACAGAAGTTGACAGGACAGTCTGAGGGAAAGTTGAGGAAGTCTGTTACTGTGTCATTTTATGAGACCTGAACATGAATATATGTCTGATATCAGCTCAAAACTGATATTTAATGGGACTTCATTTATCATGTGCTGGAAATGTGGACTTGTGTATGTTGATGTTGAATTTCTGCTCACCCTTCTTGAAACACTACCTGTGGTGTCAGCGTTGGCCCCTGAGCTTCCCTCCTCTTCTCTGAAAATCTCCATCACCTACGTGCTGCAGTCCAGAGGCCTAGCGCCTGCTGAGTCCCGGCTTTGTGACAGTGTTTGAGTTGGAGGAAAGTGTGGGTCAAAGGTGACAGAGGGACCATTAGTAGAGGGCCTCCTGTTCCCGCTGCTGATCCGAGATCCTCCATCCATCACAATGTCACTGTGGGCCTATGGCACACATGCACCAAAACCACATAGACGTAAGGTCACTGAAGTTATGTGGCCTGCGGCAGCACCTGAGTAGAGCCTCTACATCATCTTAGCACCATGGATCATTTTATTTGAAGAATGAATATTTCATAGAGCTCCTAAAACACTCATAGGTGTTTACACTGAACTGAGTTCATTCAAAATTCAGGTGATTTTCTCTTCTGGGGTGCACTTCTACTTTACATTAACCTCTGTTGCAACCTCCTATTAATTAAATCCTGACCCCATTACCACCTGGTATGAACATGTGATCTGTATCTGATACATTATCTGGATAATGACATCTGATCACAAGCCTTTGCATTTACACCTGGCATTAATAAGCACTGTTGTTATCTCCATTCTGCCTGCATTCTGGATGGCTCTCAATATGCATATTAGGTAAGACTGACAGATTGAGGCAGAGGAGACCAAAGGCTACTTTTCCATTAGCCTTGCTAAACATGAACATAGTGAGCATTTAGCAGTTAAAGAGTCAGACATTTTTCTCAAGAGTTGGAGGAGAAGAAACCAGATCTAAAAGGAGAGTGAATATTGGACTGACATTCCTCATGTGGACACAAACACAGCTTGTCACAACCTGGCTCTTGGGCCGTAACAAATGTGGGAGGCACACCATTTCAACGGCTTAACCAAAGTAAAGGAAATTAATTAAATACATACTGAACATTAACAAGGCGTGGAGTGTGAGTATCAGTGGAATCAGTAGTATAAGGTGTGCATGAGGGATGAAATGGTGTGTGGGTGTTGTAAGGTGCATAAAAGAACAAAAGAGAAACTGAGGTAACGCTGTCCTGCTCACACGACTTACAGTGTGCCTGCAGGAAAGAAAAATGAGGCAGAGTGAGAAGCAGAGCGAGCAGAGCGAGAGAGAGCATGAGTAAAAGGACCTCGCTTTTATAAGCTGGGAACACCGGGCCCAGGTGTACCAGGAGGCACTAATCAACATCCTGCCCAATAATGAAACGCAATGCATTGAAATACAAAGACTGTTGCCCTGTGTCTGCTGGATATGTAAATAAAATACTTCTGCATGTACTTGCATGCAAATACTTAAAATACTCAAAGTGGTCAAAAAGTCAATTAATACAGCTTTAAGAACATGGTCACACAGTACAGATGTCATTTATTTACACCTGTAAATGTTACTATGTATTGGGACACACTAAGTCATTTTCTGGTATACTAAATAGTATGGTAGTATGGGTATTGGAACGCACTCCATGAGTGTGCACAACTACAGTAAGTACAGTAGGTCAAGATTCAAGCAGGAAATGGGTCTGTAAACTGGGATGAATGGACATTATGGGTCATAGTTTTATCATTTCCCCTTATTTCTCTATCATATAAGTTTGCTTATCTTGGGGGTTTGTCTGACTGCTCGTGGGTCTTGCCCCATTGGACCTATTTTTTAATGATGTCACTGCCTTCTCAGATCTTATACCACATCACTTTGTTGCGTAAGCTGCCTCAGTCCATTTCTAGCCACCTGAGGCAGATCATGAGTGTAAACTGATTGGTGGACTCAGCCTACTTCAGCATTTTACAGTTGAGCTTCAGCGAATCGATCCTCATTGCTGGCTAAGTGGTGAGAAAGAAAATAAATAGGTGTCAAAGCACACTGCAGAAGGTGTGACATCCTAAATGGATCTGAGCATAACTGTGCTGCTCAATGCACAAATTGGCCTATTTCCAAAGTAGGATCCAATAAACTAACAGTGAAACAGTTTACAGCCATCAGGTCCAATACAAACAACATTATTCTCCATTTTCCAGCAGTTCTGTTCCTGGAACTCCTCATCACTCCTCAGAGTTATTGCCTGAAAAGAAGAAGGAGGCAGTTAATCACAAAATGAATGCTAACCAAGCAGCTTGATGAATTACTCTCAGGACTGATGAGGCTGTCTGGTTCCAGGATATTTGATTGACTTCAAATAAATAACTAGATAAAAGAAAGTTTAAAACTAAATGTACTAAATGTTATGGAACCCCATTTCCACCAGGAAAAGAAAAAAACAACAACAATTTAAACATACTCATGATAAGTCACAATTATGATACTATGTCAAACATTCTACTTTGTGTCAAAATAATAGGAAACAATAAGTCACAATGTATACTTTTGAAGTCCAAGTTATGATCATTTTGGCCCCAAATAATAATAATAATAATAATTGTGATCAACTACCTCATCATTTTGATTTACCATGAGTATTTTTATTTTTGTAAATTTATCTATTTTCATCATTTATCACTATCATCATCATGGTGACTGGTCAGCAGTGTTGAGCTCGTTACTCAGAAAATATCATTTATTACTCATTACTTGTTACACTTTCCAAAAGTAACATTATTACTTTACTTATTACTCCCTGCCAACAGTAATTCGTTTCACTACTCACTATATTACTTTTCCGTTACACCCCACAAAATTGGTAATTGCGTCTTTTCTCCTCAAAATTCAGACTTCGCATGTGCGCCTCTGTATGAATGTCAGGGTAATCGCAGCTAGGGCTTCAAACTGGCAGTTTTTTTCTGCAGCCTATGAATCCATAAAAGTTACAGGCTGGATGAAAAGCACACCAGACTCAAACTGATCATTTTTTAGATGGGGGTCTGTCTGAAAGATGGAGAGTCGTCAACCACTGTCATAGTAGGAGTTTCAGGAGGTGTGAGGTTGTGTTTTTTGCAGTACCTGCACACAATTTACATTTGACAACAATGTTCTTGTCATCTTTCCTCCTGACAAAATCAAAGTAATGGGAATACTTCCAGCTGCTGAATGTAAGCGTTTCCATCTTCCAAGCTAGATTGCTGCTTGGTGACGTCCACGCGCAGTGATTACAAAAACGAATCAGAGGACAGATAATTCGTTACACTACTCGTTACTGGGGAAAGTAATATAATTACTGCCCAACACTGCTGGTCAGAATGTGCTGGTATTTGTGTTTTATTATGTGTTTGTAACAACATGACATCATAACAGAAGCCGTTAAAATTGTGTTGATACGTCATCCAAAACACAGAGTAACAGCAGAGACTCATCTGCTTAGATACACTGCTACACACAGTCCAGTTTCTAACACAAACTTATTATTGTGTAACAAGCTGATTATTCAAAATTATATTATGAATGAAATATGTATTATACATTGGGTGTATAATAAAGTTGGGTGAAAGATGTTGATAAATCAGTTTCCAGACCAACAAAGTAAAAATCATCTGGTTTATTGATCATTTGTGAAGAATGAAAATAATGCTAATAACTGAATAACCTGCATCATCGTACTGATAAGTTAGCATCAGAGCTCTTGATACTTTTAACCACAGAAACATCAAGCTACTGCTGCAACACACAGTGAGCTAGATGAGCTAGCTGTAAGCTAATTAACGTTGAATGTGACTTTGCTCCAAAGGTGGTCTTTTTAAACTTATATCTGTGGTGGATGTGGCAGTATCAGATCACATGATCTCCTCATAACTCATAAAATCCAGGCTAGACTTCCTCTTCCGTGCACCTGTCACTGTTTACAGTCCGATTAGCAATCTCAGAACCCACCAGCTATCACCTGACGACGATACGGCCAATGTTTCTGGGCTTCCAGTGTAGCCATTATTCAGCTATCTGGGCCAAGACTTCCTCTTCTGTGTGCCGGTCACTGTTTACAATCCGATTAGCGATCTCGGAACCCATTCCGCCTCTTTCGCTCTCCACATGGACTGTTTAGCTGCATGCAACCAAAGCCCGCTCAAACGTGATTGGTCAATATAAACTGAAACCAGAACGCTTCGATACCAAAATCTTGTCCCTTGTCGACAGATTCTGCATTCATATGCATATATCTGTTTATAAAGATTAATAGTCAACAAAGTATGATGCTGAAAAATAATATTGGCACAAAAGCACAGGTATTGACCGAAGTATCTAAAAGTGAATTTACCCTGTCGCTTTTATGAACTGAGAGTTGAATGACAACTGTGTTAAGCCATCACTCACAGAGAGCAGCAGACATTTAATTCTATAAAAATGTCATGATGATTATCATGCAAAATCCCTCTTGCTGACATGCTGTCAATCAAAAAACAAGCAGAGCTGATTGACATATTGAGCTTTTCAGACAAACTACCGACAGTTGAAGGACTGCTATGATATCTGTACAAAGACTACATTTGTCAGTGTAAATTACAGCTGTGTAGCGATTAAATAGACTTCTGTCTGTAAATAAAAAGATAGATATTTTTTGGATTTTCACCATAAGCAATGTGATTAAAATTAGCTCTGGTCTGTTATTTTCTCAGTGCAGGGGATGGAAGAGAGAGCCCAACATCTACAGGAGTCCTAACGCTGCTTGGTTAAACTTAATTGCATTTTGTGTGAGAGTCATTACATGATTTGATTGGAGCATTTTAATCACAACACGATGAGTTCTGCGTGTTTCATCTTTAAAACAAGGGATTCCTTCCGTGAGGCTTGGTTTGTGATGAGAGGGTCATGGACCACAGGAATTTGCTTCAATTGCTAAAAGTACATACAGCCTGAGACCCAATCTATAAAAACCCACAGAAAAACACTGCAGTTGGAAAATTCTGTCAACAGTACATTTATTTCAGCAGAGGAAGAGTTTAATGGTCACTTTAATCGAAGAAAATGTACCAGAACAGAGGGTTTGTCTATCATTTTTATGACTGCACCATATTCTCTGTATTCAGTTTAACAATGTAAAAATCAAGCTGTTTTGAATATATAATCCCATTATTCTCACATTAGAATAAAGACTACTATTCATTGAGTTTAAAAATAACATATCCTGATCCTGTTATAGCACCCATTAGTGGCCTAAATTCCAAAATGTCCTCCAAGCTTGCTGCTTATGTTTTAAAACTCATCTGTGAACTTTGAACTTAGGAATTTGATGATACTGCTGGGCTCTTTTACAAAATCAGGGACTGTATCTTTAACTGAATGTCTTCTTCATCTTCAGTCCAAAAATGTTATTATTGATATCAGTCCAGTCATAATACATGCACACACTAGCTCACACAATCATACGTACGTGTTGGCCTTTTAGGGCTGGGCATTATACCGTGATAGGAGGAATACTGATATCACTCTGCAATTCCGTTGCATTTTTAATAACAAACCTTTTTTAATGCAATCTTTTTTATAATACTATCTCCTTTTATTCAGTAATCATATTACACATCCAGGCAATATTAAAGGATTTGTTTTGATAACCAAATAAGAATATACTTAAAGCTGCACTAATTCATATTTTCATATTAATAAGGGATCAAATAACTGACTGACTGACTGGCTGTCCTCCCAAGATGAACGACAGCATCGTTTCAGCCAGTGCCCCAAAACAACATATGTTATAACAGCATATGCGGCCATAGGAATTATGACAGGAGCAAGGAGGAAATCAGGTGACGTTATTATAGAGCTACAAAAAAACTTCAGACTTTAACACAGGAGACAGCAGTTCATTTCCTGTTTCAAACCGCGAGTCAGTGTTGTTTTTTTAAAAGCATGACCACCATCATTCCATAAACTTTACCACACGTTTATTATTGTAACCATCACGACCAAGGTCCTCTAACCTTATAGTCAGTGTAGAGCAATAATAAATATGTGTTCTGAGTTTACCACACCCCAGAAAAATGTGTTATCAACCACCCAGCCAAATTGGAATGATTAAAAAAATCACCAAGTATATAAAATTAGGTTTCAAAATTGTGAAAAAATAAGCAGTACTCTCTGCTCTGAAACACTGGGGGCGTTTCTGCTGAAGGAGCTGGTAGATAACTTTACTGTACCACTGAGCTGAAGAACAAGTGAGAGCTGCTGCTCAGCGACAGACTCTCTTTCAGGGAGCTAACACAGTAGCTCAAAGCTCTAGCTTTTATATAGTGTTAGGGGAGGAGTCCTGCTCAATATGGCTCCAGTGTTTCATCGAGCCATGATTTCAGGCCCGCCCAAAAAGTCCTGAACACAAAAATGGTGAAAAACAGTTTAACTGTCTAACTCCACAATTCAGAACTACATAGTTCAGTCTTTTCACATGTTTTCAGCAGTTATTTTCTCACATGTATAATGTGTTTAGCAGCAAATCTCTGAATTTCCATTACACAGACTTTAACAAAGTAGTATTTTTTGTGATTTGTGACAGTTTTGGAAGGCACAGACAAACTACGGGTGGAAATCACGATTCACTTTGTTCAGTTCAGTTCAAAAATTCGTAGTCACTGACTATGAAGTTTGTTCACTTTTTTCCTAAGCTAAGCAGTCGCATCACCATTCAAAGCCACTTCAGTATGTACATCAGTAAATGAATGCATCACAGTTTGTACGGCCGCAGCGTTCAGCTCTGATTCAGACGGTCTTCACTTCAGTAGTACATTCAGTCTATTGCTAGTCCAAGCTGTCCAGTACAAAACTAGCCCATACACTGCACTGTATATAAGACTGACAACTCAGCAGCCTATTGTTAATGATAGAATTATCAGATTCTGATTGTTTCTGTGGCTTTTGCAGTCTTTGAATATGGTTTTAATGAGGAAGTAACGCTCTGTGAATCACGGCTGAGCTAACAGTGCTCTCAGTCACAAGTGAGGACCTCCACTGCTAAAAGCCACTGAGTCAGTCAGTGGTGATTCAGTATAGTCAGTTCAGTTTAAAGATTGTTGATGGAGATTAGTTTGTACATGTGGAGAACAGCTCTAAGACAAACAATGTCACTCACACACTGATAGGGGCATCGGATTAGAAAACCTTTTAATGTGCCGTTCAAGAGGGCATAGACAAACAAAATATTTTGTCTTTTAATTTCGAGGACTTGTTGAAATAATTGTGTGTAATGTGAAACCGGTCAGTCATGGTGATGAACTCACAGAAAATTATCACCAACTCTGCTGTTCTCCTCAGCTCCAAAAAAGCTTTTAAGCCTCCTTTAACTTGTTGTTTTGAATTTTACAGCCTGTTTTACTTGACTGTTTTGGTTGAGTCTCACCACTCTCATCAACCAGCCACAGTTAGAGACTACCTGGTGAACATAGTGGGTGGAGGATTTAGCAGCTAAAGAGTCAGATATTGCCCTCAGGAGTTGGTGGAGACCAAAAACAGAGCTAACAGAGAGGGAATATTGCACTTCCATTTGCTAACATGTTCGACATAACAACTTAATAAGGTGATAATATGTTGGATGTTGTTTACAATGTGTTGTGCTGCCTCCAAGTGAGTCCAGGTATAACAGGTTTACTGCATTGAGAATCTTTAATAAGTCATCGAATTAATGTAATGTCGAATATTTTTTAGAACTTCATTTATGACTTTTTTGTTGGTGTCTGTTCTTGACTTCTGTCCTGAATTAATTGTCTTGTTTAAGACAATTCATGATGTGTTGTAAAGCCAAAGCCAATTTTCTACATTGCGGTCAAAAACTAACCTTTATCAAATTAGTGCAATTTCAGCTGAAAAAGACAAATACTGTCAGATAACTTGAATAAAAGGAAAAATATTGTTGTATTATATGATATCGTATCACACAGTCCTGCAGTCTTTATACGGTTATGAGAATAATGCATTTGTAAATGTGTCCAGTTGTGGGTGCATTAATATGTTGTTCATAGTTTTATTTATAATGTTGTTTTGTATTTCTCATGTTTATGTGTTAAGTACAGAGCTGGAGTCAGGAAGTGGTTAGCCTTGCTCCTCATAAAGACTGGAAGCAGGGGGAAAGAGCTAGCCTGGCTCTGTCCAAAGTTCACCTACCAACACCACTGAAGCTCTCTGGTTAACACGTTTCTCGCTTGTTTTATCTGTACACAAACAGAAATGTAATGAATAAAGTTATATGCGGAACTATTTCTTGATGAACAACAGTGTGTCCATCCATCCAGCACTTGTGTGCAGTGCCTCTAGTGGCTGACTCTGGGAAGTCACTGCACCTGGCCAAGAAATACTTACAGCACGCCATTTTTGCCTTTCTGTTTGTGCCATTATGCTAAGCTAGGCTAACTAGATCCTAACTCCAGCTCTGTACTTAACATACAGACATGAGATTAATATTGATCTTCTCATCTATCGTTAAAGTGCAGAAGCGTCTTTCCCAAAATCTTGAACTATTTCTTTTAACTGTGACCACCATCTTGGTCGGGGGCTCCAGGGCAAGAATGAGCTGTGGGCCTCTGTTGACCCCGTTTGTGGGAATTTAGGAATATCCCTATGTAAATTCTGACATAGACAACACATGTAATAATGCAGGATCTGCCCTGATCATTTAATTTCATAATGAGCTAAGTTTGAGTTTTGTTGTAGCCTAACTTTCTTTCAATAGCCATGTTAACCATACATTAACTTTAATGGCTATGTGCAGATAATCTGCAGATAGGTTCAATAGCAATGTTATGTCTAATATGTTGAAGAAAATTGTAATCCAGAAGGTATTCTGCTAATGATAATAGTTGCATATGAACATAATGTGGGACATGACAGTACAGATCATATAGTTGTGCATATCAGCCTTGAAAACATCCCATGTCTGTGACATATGAGATGGCCTGTGGATGAGTAGACCCTCCGTACCCAATCAGCAACCGTGACACTCCTGAAATAAATAAACTGAGTTTAAGAGAAAGGCTGAGTGTATAAATATGTCTGACTGTGTGCCTGTGTGAGAGACAGACCAAATGAAAAAAGGTCATAAAAGAGGGAGAGAAGTAAAAAGAATCTGAGTATTCCTGCCTTTAGACATACTCAGTCAATCTTTCTCAGTCAGACATATGGCTATCGTATGTGCTCAGGGTGACTTTCTGCGAACTAATGACGATTTGCTTGGGAAAAAGCCCACGGAACCCAGGCCAGAGAGCGCTTGGATTCAGTTTGGACAATACGTAAACACCAAGGGAAGCCTAATGCCTGGAAAGTTAGAAGGTGAAATCCTCAACATCTGCAGATGCATCCCAGGCTGCAGTGTTCGAGGCTGACGAGGCAGCAGAAGGTAAAGGGATTAGCGCTTCATCCTTCCTCCCTCCAGACTGTTTTCAGTGAGAGAGGCAGCGCAAGGTGAAGCAGGATCCCTCAAGATTTATTCACACACCCACGCCATTTCAGCCTCCGAGCGCCGAGGCAGAAATTGGGAAAAAGGTACAGATATGAGCTTCCCTGAACTTTAAGTCATTACAGAAAAAAGGCAGCTTTACAGTCCGAGGAAAGGAGAGGAAAAAGTAACTCATTGCCGGATGGAAAATCCTCCATGAACTCGTCACCCCTGGACATATTTTCGAACGTTAACATGTGTCGGCCTTTACAACACAACCTCGACTGATTTTCTCTCCCTGTGTCCCCCTCACTGGGACGGTTCTGACCTCATGTAAGAGCCTGACCCATTGCAGATGACAGTGGGGGAGGTTGATATGCATCACTCAAACTCCAGCAGAAATAATTTTTTCTACCAGACAGGATTCTTGAAAGAGGGGAGTTTGGTTCCAGCATTTTATTTCACAACATTGAAATTTTGGATGTTTTCCTAATCTTTTCTCATTTCCTTAATCAGCCATGAAGAAGCAGATGTTACTGTAGAGGCCATAGAGAGGCGAAGTCCCTCTCCTTCCAGTGTCCCCCATGGGCCCTTATTTTGGAAAAAACAGCAAGAGACAAATCAGTTTTTGATCCTGTTTGAATTGTGCTATGAATTACACAGAAAAGGATAATTTTGCAAGTCAAGAAAGTCGCAGTTTGTCTTAAAGATAGTAGCTTCAGTGGCTCTGGGTCGCTTGTGGAGAGTGAAAGTTATGACATCACTTATGTGACTTTTGGATGTGTAGTCTTTCTAATGACGTATTTTCAGTCTTATACTTGAACAGTTTTACGACAATCTGCGACTTTGTTGACTTGCAAAATGCTCTTTTAAGTTGACAAACATCATTTGTGTAATTAATGGCACAATTCAAACAGGATCAAAAAAAGATTTGTCTTTCTGAAATAGGGTCCGATGGTGGTCCACTGGAAGGGGAGGGACTTTGTCTCTCTATTGTGACTTTGTATAAAACAAAATAGCTGCTAGCTTATGATTTGGCACTTGCTGCCATGTTTGTCAGTTACTAAAGCTAGAAAATCCAGGGGAAGTGAGGGAAAGTAACTTAGATCTGGTATAAATGGGACATGCAACTTTTTAAGGGGCAGTTCACACAATTTGGCACCTCGCAATTTACGTCCAGTGCCAACTGCTAATGTAGAAAGTAATGTTCCCTTTATGTAGTGCGGTAGAAAGTGAGGGTGTGGAGATGGGTGGCTGATGTGTGAGTAGCACGTCAGAGTTCCATGCAGGAGGCCAGAGTTTGTGTCCCATCCTAAACCAACAATTAACGTTTGCTTTTTTATTAACAGTAACTACGATTGTTCTGTCTCTCCTACAACTGACACACATGCACGCACCAACCAGACACACACTATTCTGTCTCCTGCAATTACTGCAGTTTAGTGGCCTCTAGTGGTGGATACATGTGCGCTGTCTCCTGTTTATAAGTTTCCTGTGAATAAAGTTTTAGTCTGAAGACTCCATTTTGTTGTGAAGGCTGCATATTTATATCCACCTCCATCCTCTTTGTTTACGCCCTTGAGAAGGCATAATTTGTGAGTACAATTGTTCCTGAATACATTGTATATGTTATGCAAGCTTTATTTAGACAATTCATTAACTTTAAGATGTGTGTTTACTTTTATTTCTTAAGTTGGATATTATATACTACAGATTTAAGTAATATTACACACTTACCTTGAATACTTACATGTTTTGGTCTTCCTTGTTTGATTATGTCAGCAGTATTTAATATTCTTTCATTGGTTTATTTTCATGCATTCATTTCATGTTCATTTAGATATATACAGTATATTGTCATTATGTGGAATTTACACACGTCTTTTGTACTGTGTCAGTTTCACACCACTTCCATTAAAAATCATCAAGTCACCTCCTGTCTTGGCCACTTTATTTGGGAGAGTGTTTAACTCGCTGCATAGCCACGTACGTGAACGTGAGGTGAAGGCAGAAGAACGATCTTTACCTAACCTTAACCTTAACCTAGTCCCAGTTTGTGCCTCTCATGTTTTAGCATTAGTGTTACATACAAGTCACAGAGATAAGAATCCATTTAGCATTTCCAGAATCCTCAGAGACTCTTTTCTCTTCTTCTGATTCAGAAAAGCGGTGAGTGCTCTATGACTCAAATGTAACGCTAATGCTAACACATGAGAGGCACAAACCCACATATTTGAATCACTGAGCAAATCGGACATGTTATTTACAATCAGGGGTTTGGAACATGCTGCACAAGTGGTTTGGTACATTTGAAGTAGTTTTGAATCAGTTTTGACTCTTTTTTTTTCCAAATAAAAAGAAGTTTCAAATTTAACACCAAGACACACATCAAAACAAGTCCAATTACCAATTTAGGACATTTAGATGCAGAAAGAATTTGACCTTTTATTTCAAGAAAAAAGTTGGAGATTTTCCCACTCACTTCAACACTGTCACTCTCTTTTTGGGGTCAGCATCTAGTGGCCATCAGAGGAACAGCAGCTTAGGACTCTTCAACACCAGCTTTGGCTTTAGTCATACTTTTGCTTGGTTTGTTTAATTTTGCTTCAGATTTCAGTGAGATTATTTGTGTCTCCAACAGAACAAAAATTCAAATAGATAATAGAAAGTTAGAAATAGGAAGTGTTTTAAAATTTCAAATGCACCATACCATCATCCGCTATCTTCCACTTCAGACAGAGAAGATAGCACTTGAAGCATACTTTACTTTGCACACAAAACAGACAATGTCCTTTGATTGAATAATTGTCTGAAGGTTTCTGCCAACTGTATTCTCATTTCCTGCACTGCCTCTTGCACTCAATATGCTATTGATCTCGCCCTAGCTAGAAATCACTTAAGTTTCCATGCTCTGTGATGTAGTTGGCCAGACCCTCTCCACCAGAAACACACACACAGAGGGACCAGGAATAACATCTGTTCTGCTGTTCTTCAGACACACCTAGCAGGCACAGAGCTTCACAAAAACAAACAGCACGCTCCCTCACAACCACACGGGACCAAACACAAGCACTCACATCCCAATGTAACCAAATATCCACTGCATTAATATGTCATAACCATAATACATGTTTATGTATTATTACGAGGGGTCTTTTTTGATACTACCACTAAGAGTCACTGAAGTCAGAAATGTTCAAATATTAAAGGGAAAGTATGGTATATTACAACTTGGGTTTTATTTTTCTAGCTCTGGGCATTAGTTCTATCTGTAATAATAACACTGGGAACATGCAGACGTGTTGTAAATAAGCCAAGATTAGGTTTAGATTATCTAAACCTTTATTTTGAGGTCAGCTTAAAAGTATGGGGGGCTGAGAGCTTTTGTGTTACCTTAAACCAGAAGTGCTGTACAGGTGGAGAGAGCCATAGTGAGGGTAGTCTTCTGTGGTGCCCAGAGTGCAGCTTGAGCATTTATCAGCGAGAGACCCATTTCGTGCATTTTGTATTGAGTGCTGTGTGTTCTACAGAGAATTTTGTACTGGATTAGTTGTAGATTAGTTGTTCTTTGTCATTTCAAATGTATTTTTGCAGAACTGTGTCTAGGGGTTGGTGTCAGAGCGGAGAGATAAGTCTGTTTCCCATTTAGCGATTGGCAGGTGTATGTTGTCAAACACAAAAGCTCCCCACAATCTTGGGTGGCAACATTCCTCCGTCATTGGGCATAATTGGCGGTTTGCCTTTAGTTAAACTTCCACCAAAACACACAAAAGTATGGAGAGCTCCAGCAAAACAACAGAGGGTTGTCTGGAAAAAAAGTTCAACTAGGCTCAGCTTTTGCCGTAATGCATGAGACGTCATCCAGCAAGGCACTGCGCGTTGGCCAATAAAATACATGCAAGAGCACATTCCTGGTAGATGACTTTGTAACTTAAGCACCATATTTCTGCTGTGTACTTTAGGATTGTTATAACGAAAGATAAAATATTTGTAACTGTGATAGCTTTCCAGAGTAAAATCCTGTCTGAGTATTATAAACCTCTGATAAGAACACATTAATCTGTTACTCAGACTGGAGTTCGTATTTCATTGTCACCAATACCTTAAATAACACGCCCACACCAGCTCAGCCCCGTGAGGTTTTAATGCAGGGCTGTTTCAACCAACTGTTCCCATTGTTTTCTATGTTTCAATGTCTTTTTTCAGCTATGGTTTTACTATTGGTTAATAAAACAAATGCTTTACAGATCAGTAAGCCAATGATAAGAACATTTGGTTGTGCCCTCTGGCTGCTGTTATAAATGTTGGTAATCCATCAATAATGGATCAATAATTGTGGGTTCCACACTGTCTAATAAGTTCTATTAATGGCTTATAATTGATCTAAATAAACGAAAGTAATTAGTTACAACTTACAAACCCTATGAGTACCTTATTAGAAAGTGGTATTATAATAACACATTAACACATTTAGAGACCAGTGACTGATTTCTAGTTTGCTCATGCATTCACGTCACAGTTGAAATAAAGCAGAATGATTCTTTAATATGGCCGCATATGATCAGTAAATGTCGATCAGTAGCCCTGAGGAAGCCACTAGCAGCTGTTTTTCCTCCTCATGTTTCTGTAGTTGTGAGTGTTCAGTCACAGGTTTCTAGGTCAGTCCCTCAATTCAAGGCGAGCCTTTCTGTATTCTGCTGGCCTGCAGCCTCACTTCAGAGAATAAACAGCCTCCCCCTGCCTGCTGTGCTGCAGCTGTGCTCAGACCCTACAGATGCCTCATGTCGACTGGCTGGTGGGCAGAAAAAAAGGAATCCGTCTGCCCGCCATCATAAAGCAGTTGCAGTCGCAGAGCTGCCTGAGACGGAAGAGCAGCAGGTCAGACTGGAGCCCTGCGACTGGCTGCCAGCTGTTGGGAAGCTCGGCTCGCTGTCATTAAACATACACACTAATTACAGATATGTGAAAGTTCATACACATTAAACACACACATACGTATGCCAACTGGTATGTACAAGCATGCTGACTACATAAATTAACACACACGTTGACCAGGGACAGAAATTTAGGGGGGTTCCTGTTCCTTTGATTGTACTTTTAAACTCACTATAGGATCCCAGCAATCCTCCATAATGGCTCACTGGGGACTCAGTAACATCCCAGTCTTACAATGGTATGACTCAATGACTAAATGACGGAAGGGTCAAATACAAAACATATATAAAACAAGTTTGACGTTATACATTTTATAAACTTTGAAGGGCAGTCTCATTAAGTGTATGTTTACTCTAGAACTGACACTTGCCAATGAAAAAATGTTTATGGATTCATGCATGGACCACTTTCATTGTGGCCTTACTTTTATTTACCAGTGAGTTATGTTTTTTATGTACGTGTTGCTTTGTGTGCTGTATGCTGCTTTGTGCATTTATAAATAAGTACTTGTAACAATGTAACACAATGTTGTCTTAGTACATATAATTTTTATTAGCATTAATGTTTCCATTTTATTGTATTGCTCTACATGCTGTTTATTGTCTACTGTACAGCAAGTCTAGTACTGAACAATGTAGCTTAATGAAATCTATACTAACATTTACTTGACATACTTGAAATTACAATTACATACTTGAAAACTATTTCAATAACTCTTTTAAAGGTTGGGTAGGCTGTTTTGGCGTCATTGGGCAAAAATGCCATATTAACCGTGCAGCATATTGTAATTCAAGTGGTCTGAGAGCAAACCTCTACTTCAGCCCCCCCCCCCTGTTTTCAGGCTTCAGAAAATCTAGCCCGTGACGGTAGACTTTAGCCAATCACAGGTTATTTCAGAGAGACTGTGTGTTTGTATTGGCTAAGCTACAAGAACAGATGTGCGTGCACGTCCCTTCAGACGGTGAAAGCCTGATTGAATGGCGGAAAATCCTGCCAAAAATCCTGAAACTTGTGATAAATTTCCAATAATTCCTTTGCCTACAGCGGTGTATAGTTCAAAACAACACGTCCCAGCTCCACACGGAGCTTCAGGCTCATTACGTTCAATGCCATGGCGCTCATAACGACATGTGGCAAAGAGGCTTGTTGACAAATAGTGGGGAATAACTTTTGACAGGGGACAGTGGCTTGTGTGTGGTGTACTAGCCTTTCATCCCGCTGCTGGACGGCGTTGCAGCTGCCTCCGAAGCCTGGGGCGCTCTGCTCTGCGGCCGTAAAGCGCTGGAGGGGCGTCTTTGAGAAAATAAGTTGCGGCGGGAGGGACCGCGGTCTCGGTGAGGCTCACGCCGTGGAAAGCGAGCCCTACGAGGGATACGGTTTCGCAGGGGAACCAACTCCTTCTGCTGCCTGTCGAAGTTGTGGGTTTGGTGGGAGGGGCTTAGTGGAGTGACACGGGGCAGCAGAGAGAGAGGTGGAAGGTTTTGCATAGGTTGCACAGATTTTGCCTACCCCAACTTTAATGTTAATCTAATATTCTTTTTGAGGGTGACTATGTCACATTTGTCCAGGGACTACAGAACAGCCATTTGGCTAACTATGGCGCATATACAGCAATGGTTATTAATGTCAGGGTTGCCAACTTTCGACAACCAGCTGGAGTGGGATCCTGTTTTTTTTTGTTTGTTTGTTTTGATGGGTGTTGGAGGGGTGGAGTTAAGATGTATAATGTAAGCGTAGGTAAGCCTATGTCAGGCAAGATATGTCTCGATGATTCCTGCCTCCACCCCAGTACAATGGAGGTGAAAAATGTGGATACTGTGGACAGTATTCATAGAGACTATTTCTTCAGTAGCAAATATTCCTATGAAAATTGTAGTAGACAGTTAATTCTGAGGATCATCCATTCACCTCCACTGTGTTGGGCATTGATTCTGGAATGTGTCTTTTGCACTCTGTAATGGACCAATATTGGTGCTAAAAAGAGGAGAAAAGCCTCATGTTCAGACTTTCTCTTGTGCAGAGAAAACCTATTTAACCTATATAACTATATTTTTTCTTGAAGCGTGTAGCTTTGTGGCATCCTCATGTTTGCCGTGAGATTTGTGTGAGAGTGTGAGGCAGAGCCTGATGCAGGTGTCAATCTTGATAATGTGCACTGTCACTATTAAAAAGCTGTAGCTTTTAGTGCTAATTAGCATATGTTAGCATTCTAACATGTTAAACTAAGATGATGGACATGGTAAACATTATACATGCTAAACAATGGTTAGCATTATCATGGTGAGGATGTTAGCATGCTGACATTAGCATTTAGCTCAAAACACACCTCTGCCTAAGTACAGCCTCGCAGAGCTGCTAGCATGGCTGTAGACTCTTAGTCTTGTTTAACCAAACAAAAGTTCCAAAATTTGAAGGCTTTTCTGACATTATAACTTTCTTTTCTATCCAAATGTATTGGATGGAACCTGAATACACTCGTATAGGATATACGGTATATATACAACTTTAACTAAGTATGAATATATAAATTCAGTTGAAGTCTAACACATGTACTGTGCGTGGTTCCATATGGGGAGGAATTTCTACACTCAAGGGAGCAATAGATCAGCTGTAAATGACTCCCTTGTCTGCCATTTCCAGTACCCAAAGATGAGGAAGGCAGCTGGATCATGAGAAAGCTATGCAGGGGAATAATGACGTGCAAGCTAGAGTTTCATGGGAGAGCAGGGCTGTTTGGTGGCCACCTGTTTTTGAACAGGATACTGCATGCATTCTGTAATGTTTGGTTGTCTTATTGCTGAAAGATCTCATCCCAGGTGCTCTTGACAACTTGACAATAAGGGTTCACAGTTGGATTTTCCCTTCATGTCATAGAGCCATTGTCCTTGAGACCTGAATACATCAGTCCTGGAGTTAACATAGAGCCAGTTCACAGAGATAAACCAGACTCTCTAATGATATCCCTGCTCCAGATGGTCCCCATGGAGCTATCAGTATCAGGGAGCATAATTTCAAATCTAAGGCACGTCTGCTTATTCGGCAAATCTCCTCTCCATTGAATGTCTCCCTCTCTGCAGTGTCTGCTCCCCTGGGCATGAGCCAGCCGCTCTGTTTCCTCAGCTGGGGATGGGGAATTCAGCCAGGCCCATTTGTCTCCATCAGCAGAGAGACCTGTCTCCACAGAATAATGCTCAGCGATCCAGAACAGCTCATACAGCTCAGAGTTTGCAAAATAATAATAATTCAGAGTTGCTCACTGTTTTAAAGCTGCTGAAGAGCACGCTGAAAATCAGTGTTTAGTTCAATTACAGCTGGAGTGAAGGATTGAGGGTTTGCTGAAAGGCAGCACTTTTGTGGGCAGGAAGCAGTGCTGTTACATTGATGCATCAGTTTGCCAATATTGGCCTTTAAATAAAAATTGGACATCAGCCAGTATGATGTTATAATGGAAGTGATAACAGGATTTTCAGGATTGTTGGTCTCAATTTTAGTGAATAAACTCATAGTAGCAGCTAATAAAATGTAACCATTGATCCAGTTTGAAGTCAGTTCCAGTTCTTCCAATAGAATGATCTGAAGGCTGGACTGTTGTTTTACACCAAATGTGTTAAGAAAATAAGTAATTTCAGTCCAGGAATGTGTAGTAGGAGTTTAGCTGCTGACTCACCTGCAGTGTCATTAGTCTGAACGACCTGAATGCTGTTGCAGATACTTTTCTACTATGAAAAAATCCTGGAAGATGCATTGAATTTTGTTATTTATGGGGCAAACTCTTCTTCCTCTGTGCCATAGAGCTCCATTGTTGTCCAAAAACTATTAAAAACACATCAGTGAGCCACACTATTACACTGGGTGACATGTTCACAAGTTTATTTGGACTCAATCCCACATACACCGTCCTGCTGCCCCAAATACTCACTAGAGCACCAAATGTTGATTAATCCGCCGCTGAAAATAGTCCCCAACAAAAGCACTGTTTCCTCCTATTTGAGTAATGTTTGATAAAAACTACAGTGGTCATCCGTTTTAGGAAATTACTGAGTCAGTTAAAAAGGAAACTATATATTTGTGAGCTAATGTTAAAGACTTACATCTTCAGTAGGAACCAATGGGCTTGGAGCTGAGAGCCACAGACAGGGTAGAGAAGTCAGACACTATTGACAGACTGACCAACACATTGTTGGTTTGGGTCTGCACATGAGGTTTGTTGACAAGAAAAATACAGAGAATGTACTGTAATTAAACACTCCACTTGCAGGTCAGTATTCCACCATGTGAAATAAAATAACTTGTCCAATAACTGATTTGCTATTCATACAGCCTTATCCGTAATGGGGCTAAAAATATTTGATAAGGATAGTGCTCCAGGAATGGCAAAGGCATTTTGCAGTGGGGTAGTGTTAGAGATAAATTACTGAGAATCCAAAAACATGACCTGATGGTGGTGTTATAGGTCAAGGAGTCACCAAAAATGTAAGGAATCATTGTCTGGGGACCATGCATAATTCATACAAGTCTAGGCTGCTGACATGTTGCTCTAGACCAAAGTGCCGGAAAACAATTATAATCACCATCCTTGGGTCCCGCCATTAGAAAGACTAAAGTACTGATATTATTGTTAGCCTTCAAAACCTCAGGTCAGTTGTTTTTTCATTAATCCTGAAGAGTTTTAGTTCAGAAAACTGACATTTTGTTACGACTCAGGAAATGCAGGGCAACGGGGATAGGACCCAAACGCAGACAGATGAGGCAGTTGGATGATTTTGGTGATTTACTGAATAGAGTTTACAGGCAGGCAGACAGGTAACCGGTAGACAGGCGACAGGCAACAGGCAGGCAGGTCAAGGTCCAGGTTTGGGTTACAGAAGCTTGTAGGCAAAAACACAAGGTACAAACCACATGGCAACTAGACAACTGAACAAAGCAAGTGGAACGGTACATGTAGGGAGGCTGATGAGGGAATGAGATGCAGGCGAGGAGGTGGGTGGGGAAGTCCAGGTAACTGCAGAGCAGAAGTGAGAACAGGTGTGTGTGTATGTGTGAGGGAAAAGGAAAGCACTGGGAAAACATAAATGTGGCTGGAGAGGAGGGATAGGAAGACTGACTATGACACACTTTATGTAGACTCTTACGCAGTCCCAACAATATTACTGCTACTGGAAACAAAAATGTCTAAAAGGAGGCAGAGTGTGGGACACCATTCATAAGGCGCTTCACCAAATACTTTGGTGGTGCATGTCAGCCACAGCAAAAAAGATTCACCCATGTATGGGGACTGAAAAAAAAACATCTCTCCAGTGAGGAGGTCACAAACCGTCCTTCTAGAGGGAGAAGTTTAATGGATATATACACAGTCTCTCTATACTGAAGACTCTATTCGTAACAGTTGTGACTATTCTTGTTTGGCATTTCCATTGCCCACATACACTGCATTGTATGTTGAGGAGTGACGACACAATGAAAAATGCACTGTTGATTTCTCTTACACATTGAATCATGGTATTTATCACTAAATGTAACAATTGTGCCTGTGGTGTTTGCATGTTTATATTAGTGAATTCAAGTGTATTCAACTTACATTGAAGCTTGATAGAAGGGATTATGGATACTTTCTGGCAAAAACCAACTCAGCTGAAAAACTGTGCAATAAGAAAACGGTATGGACTTACTGTAATGCCTGGAAAGCAATGAGATTTGTCATGTCCCATACATGTGGAAACCATCCTGGCAAATGATGATGACATGCAGACATGCTGTACCACTAACAGCCACTAGATGCTGACTACGTAATGTCTCCTGCCCCACAAAAAAGTGCGTCTTTTTCAAAATACAAAATCAATACCTTTTTTTCACAAGATTTTATGGTTTCATTGGCTAATTTTGCATCCTCTTTTCTTGTGGAAGTTTAACACCGGGTTCAGACAGGAGGTGGATGCACCGCGAAGCGCTGCACGCTTCGTTTCGGCACCCATGTTAACCAATTGGGCTATTCAGACAGGACGCGCTGCACCGATCGGCGTCTGTTCTATTTTCTCCGCCCACCGTGAGTGAATCTGGCAGGAGAATACACTGATAATCTATTATAAACAATATAAATGATATATTCTATATGATATAAATGATCTGATTCTGATAAATGATGAAATATTCATCCTGCTCGCCAACCTTTTGATTTCCTGCCCCTCTCCCCGCTGTTTTCCTGGAGTTTCAATTCCCCCATTTTTTCCCCCACGATGAAATTTCAAAATCTGTCCATCCACTATATTTATTAGAAACAGCATCACTGCTGTTTGTGATTGTGTTTTTAAATTAGGTACTTATTCCACATATTTGTCAGTCTAAACAGAGAGCGAGAGAGACGAGCAGACAGACACAAGCAGAGAGTCCTGCTCTTTGCAAATATGCTGCAAACAACCCTTCAGTAATATATGGTTGACATCATGCCACATCCATGTTTTTACAATCTGTAGTCCCATAGCTTCAAATTAGCATATTTTCACTGTCATGTGTGTCCCATGTATCTCAAAACATCAACTTTTCATGAGCTAAGAGGAACAGGCTTGGTTTCAGCTTCATGATGGCGATTTTCAGATAATCCATTGGGTTTTAAATTATTTGCTTAAGAAGTAGGACCATTTTCTCTACCAATTAAGGAACAGTTAATCCTTGAGTTTATCTCGAGACAAGGTAAAAAAAAAAAAAGAGATTACATTTTTTGGATGGTTGCTGATTACAAATGTGAAATACATTTAATTTATCTTGATTTAAGGCCACTTATCACACAGCTGAAAAGGGAAGTGGTGTGCAGAAGATGGGCATCATGTTAATGTGTTGTAACAATATCTGCTAGGTGCTAATAAAAGTCAGAGATTGCTCAAGGTCCATTTAATGCTTTCCTAGCAGATTGGTAATATCTGTGCGCATCACTTTAGAGTAGCACCTCGTCCTCTATCCTTGCTCCCCAGTCACCTCTGTCAGCTAATGGATCAACAGGACCGAGGTGAGGGAGTCACACCTGAGCAGAAAAACTACCAGGAGCTGATGGAAACCATCTGTCCACACAGCATTTTGATGCATAACTCTGATTCCCAGTTTCCCCATCCGACAAGGGCGTGAGCTGCAGGACCTCATTAGCAAAAGATGGAGGCCTTTGGGGTGCAAAAAAAACAAAGATCGAAGAAAACAGGAAGACTGTCAATGAGATCCCAAAGTGGGGGAAAAGAAAGGAAAGAGATGCTGTTAGGAGTGAAAAGCTGTGAAGCAAAACTCAACCTGACCTCTCTGAAGAGACTGTACAGGGAGAGAGAAGAGAGGGTGAAATCATACTTAACTGACTACAGCTGCTGGAAAGGTAAAGAGATCCATTTATTATAGGAGAAATGAAACTGATGATCAAAGACAGGATGTAAAGACATTCACACTGGACTCGGATCAAAAATCTGATTCCCATGATGTCCCATGGCCTTGCATGGCCTGAAAATGAACAAACTGCTTCTTCTATAGGTTAATAAAGAGAGACAGAGATGGGAATTCACTCCAGTAAAACTCCAGTGAACTGAAACCACACCATTAACTGCACAGGCCAGGCCAACATGCCCAGCTCAGGCCAACTGTGAGACTGTCACTGACAATTCATGTGATGATAGCAGCCTGTTTGTGTTATAATGCTCCCCTTGGGTAATGAAATGATGGTTATATTCATGCTGGGCTGACTTTGCCTAACACAGTGGAAGCAAAGCAGTCGGCCAAAGATGGGAAAATTGAGACTGTTCCAGAGTACTACACAAACGACGGATCGGAAATGTGCAACAACATTTTTTGCATACACTAAATATCAGTGTCGTATGAAGTTGCTGTGAGCTGTAAATTCCCCACCTCTAAGCAGAAGGCAGAAGATATTGTCATCTTCCTCCGGGCAGCTGCCTCCGCCTCACTCAGACTCACCCTGGGTCCGCAGCCGCCTGTACCCGTAGCAGACATCTTCACTGAGCAGATAGGATGGCTTGAAGTAGTGGAATGATTTTACCCCAGAGAGCAGTGTGAAAGCGAGGAGCGCTCACTCTGCAGCTACTTCTGGGGACCAAAATGTCCCCAGAAGTATGCTGCACACTGACAAAAAAACAACAAACAAAGACTGCTCGACTTGAAGAATCTCAGTCGACTGAGGGGACTCCAACTGATGATTCGAATCTTTGACTTTCAGGGGACAACCTTAGGGAAAATACAGCCTATGTTGCTCAAGGGAATGGATTGCTAAAGTTTCTTATATGATACAATTCAATGACCATGAAGAGACTATAAGCTAAACTAATTAATTATTTTCTACATAATCAACATTTTCATACAAGCAATGGATAAAATGAAATGTGTATTGTGACATAGTGGAGAACCAACAGATAATTATCTCCATCTCTGCAGTTCCACTCAGCTCTACAGAGATTTGTATCCTCTTTTTGCTCATTGTTTTGGTTAAATGGCCCACAACTGAAAGAACTACTGCTTTGGTTCAGTCTCTCTGCTCTCAACCTTGTTCCAAGTCTATGTCAGTTTCCTGATCTGCAGGCTTTGGTTCAGGCATGGTTAGGTTTAAGCACAAAAACCTCTTGGTTAAGGATAGGTAAAGATCACGGTCAGTCCACCATCAATCATTCCAGTCAATCCACCCCAACATCACTTCAGACTTTGTTCCTGATTGGGAAGAGTTATAGTTTCCATGTCCACCAGAGGTCAAAAAACAACAAATGCTTTTGTTTTTCTTGTGAGGATTGTCTTGAACTTTCATGGACTGCTAGTATTATGAAAAGTTGCATGAAATGAACATGTAATAAACAGTATATATCAATGGATTTAACTCTTGTCTCCTCTGGTGTTGTGGACATTGTGGTCGTGGTGGTCATATCCATTCAAAAGACCTGACCAGAACAATTTTAATCTGAATTTTTACTCAACCATATTGTGAAAATGTTGTGTTTAGCCTGATAGATACTAGCTTGGCCTCCTACAACACCAGCACATGCTGGTACACCCCAGCCAGACAGACAGATAGAGGCAAACACAAGTCATATTTGGAACAAAAGTAAAGATGATTCCAGGCTCTCCTCTTGCTTCCAGATTAAACATAAAAGGTTAAAGAGGATGCACGCTTACATAACTACAAACCAAAAACTGATACAGGTAGTGCATAATAAAAAAATATGACATGCTCAGGAGGAGGCAGATGGGACAGCAGGCATCCAAGTGTTGGGAGTTAAGCGGATGCATCTCTGAAACAGAAACACATGGGTGCCTTGTGAGCAGTGCAGCAGAGAAGGCTGGATGAGCATATGGAGAGGGAATCACAGGGACCAATGCCAGACAGACACATGGACACAGAAAGGAACAGGAAGAGGAGAAACATGCTCCAACAACCCAGCAACACCTGCTTCAGGTAGGAAATTCCACACATACAGATATGTCACAATCAGGATCCCGACCTTTATACATCCAAATTATCAGCATATAATTAACAAGGTGTTGCAAACATAGAAAAGAGATGGCATAGTTCTGTACTACTTTTGGTTGCTGTCAGCCCAAAACAGCTGCACTGCACTGATTGGAGTGTGACTTTTTCAATATTTAACCAAAACCACCATAAATCCCTTGCCTTAAGCAAGTGTTTAAGAACCCTAAGGTTGTGTTCAGACCAACATCAGCATTCTGTAAAAGTGCAAAAAAAATCTGATCTGATCTTCTAAATGTCTGGTAAAAAAAAAAAATCTGTCTCAACACAAAAAGAAATAATCAACCAGCAGTGCACTGCGTTAGCCAATCAAATATGTGCCAGCACACGTTCCTGGTAGAGTTCTTTGTAACATGAATGGTTATTTCTACTGTTTTCCACCTCCTGATTTCTAGATGGATGATGGAGTGATAGCTTTCATGATTACTTTTCAAAATTGTAAAATCCTGTCTCGTTGGCCTATTGACCATATGTGTTTCACTAACAAGAAAGTGCTCTGTCTTTTAACTTCCTGTCTACACCAGAAGTGGGGGTGTTGTGTTGTGTAGGCTTGTGATCACCTTGTGCCTACATTTGAGAATATCAGAGAATATCTGAGCAGTTTTATAAGTTACAGCGTGAACGACTGCCAGAGCTGGAAGAAAATGAGGCACAGACTACAGCAGTCTGACAAACATCAACCTCTATTTACAAAGCATTGCTAATTAGAACAGAGGCCTGTATGATGAAGCAGGATTTGCGGTTAGCGAGCTAACTTCAGGTTCAACTCTGGGTTTTCAGTACTACGACGGTGGTTCACTTCTTACCGGGCTAAATCGCCATGGTAACTTATGCTGCACGGCAAACCTGCTCCGGAGCAGGTTATGTTCGAGATAACAGATCAACGCGTATAAAAGCCCCGCCTACTGGCCAATCAATTCTCTTGGAAAATGGCATCACCATTCATAGAAGATCTAGTGGAGCTCGGTGCGCGGATCGTGAGAAGAGCTCTTAGGAGAGAAAGAGTTTTCAGAGATCGGCAAAACCCTTTACATTTCCCTGACGAGAGAGATATAGATTCTCATTGGAGGGACTGAATTATCTGTGTCAGCTCCTTGAGCCGTATGTAGGCAGTGTGACACGTAGAAGTTGTGCGCTGACAGTCCCACAGACTGTATGTATTGCATTGCGGTTCTTTGCCACGGGTACTTTTATGTACGCTGTGGGTGATGCAGAGAAGCTCAGTAAAAAGACAGTCTGCAAAGCAATCCACAAGGTGGCACGAGCTCTGACAGCCCTATTAGATGCCTTTGTTGTCTTCCCTGGCCACTTGCCCACGCAGGCCATAAAAGAGGGTTTTTATGACATAGCAGGTATTATGTGATTACTTCATCTAGAAATGATGTAGACACCATGACATATAGCCTACTGTTGAATGTTAAATGCAGCCTACTCCTTTCATAGGGTTCCCCAGAATGATCGATGCCATAGACTGCACACACATTCCCATCTCTGCACGTCTTGGTGAGAATGAAGCTGATTATGTTAATCGCAAGTCATTCCACAGCCTCAACGTTCAGGTAATTCTTGCAATGATCATTTGCAATGCACATTTTACATTCAATTTGCACATTAATAGCAATATCTTGCCTTAAGTTTTAATTTCCATTCTAATTTGTTTTTATTCTTAAGCTATGTAAGCTACATTTGTCTTGTCATTGTGTCATGTAGGCCTATGTGATAGCCACTGTAACACAAAACGTTCCCTTTAGGAATAAATAAAGTACACTATCCATTTATCTACCTACCTTGCCTGCATTGACTAAGGGGTTGCAGAAAATGCAGTAGCCTGGATCATTAAAAGGTCATTCCCTTTTAGCACATATAGAAATATTCACACTGCACAGGTTTGACCATCTTTCTCTCCACCATGGAGTCCTTTCAAATGCACATCGATGCTACATTGACTTTAATGCTGTTATCTGGTGGAAGTATTGTTAACCCCAAAGAGAGGCCATTGCACATCAATTTTTTGCTTAAAAGTAGAACAGGCCTTTTTTCTTTTCATGTACAAGTTGTTTTTATTTAATTATCTTTTGTTCTCCTGTTCCTGGAAAGACAGGAAAAAAAAAAAAACCCATTCTACTTTGTTTCCCACACCTGGAATTAAATTCTGTTACTGAATTACCTTCTTTTCGTACTCTACTTTCTCCACCTCGAGTTTAACTTTTTTTTTTTTTTTTTTTTTTTTTTAAATCAGGAGTTTTTTGTACTCAGTCAAGTTTTTTTTTCTCAATGTCGAGTTCCAAGGTCCTCTTGTAGAGAGACCTCACATTGTCTGCTCCAACCTGAAACAAATAACACATAATACAGTTGCTTTACCATTTAAGCAAGGCTCACTTGAAGAAAGGTGAAAATGTCACATTGATGATCCTGTTTAAATTAAGGTTAATTCATTACCACTTGTGATCCTCTTGGCCTAGAGATGGAGGCCACCGGCTCGGGGGGAGGAAGATTTTCCTCTTCCTGCAAAATTAACATCATAGCAATAGAAGCAATTGGCTGAAGTGAAACGTGTTTCTGTCAAGCTCACAAGACGGAGGACTCACAATGCAGACGCAGACAAGGAGGAAAAGTCCAAATACTTTAATGTAAAACAGTTCGGTACACGGGAAGTCAGTCCAATCAGGCTGAGGTATCCAAAAACACTAGGCAAAATACACAGGTCCAAAAACACAAGCGAGGGTTCACAAACACGAGGAAACTACACACATGAAAAACACTGAAAAGCTCACACAGGGTCAAGACAATCTGGCACAGAAGTGACGGAAAACACACCTTAAATACACTGAGGGGGAGGAGACAACAAGACACAGGTGAAACACATTAGGGCAATCACACAGGCGGGAAACTTGACAGGACATGGGGAATGACACCAGAAAAAATAAAACAGGAAACAACACGACACAGACTACTTGACTTGACGGACCCTGATAGTTTCTTATGAGAGCATGACGATATGGTCTTTAGTAAATCCCTCACTAAAGACTGAGCGGATTTGGACCAAGTGGCGGGGAACGTCCAATATCTCAATAATAGCCCTATGTTGTCAGCCCGCCTGCAGGATTGAAATGAAACTCAGCTTCCTGTTGTCTGAGTCAAAGAGGGGAGGGTGAGAAGAGCGTAGTTCCGGTGACGTGTATCATACAAGTTAGGGAGGGGGTAGCTGCAGCAGCGCCACCTAACACCGGAGGTCTAATGCTTGTAATACAAGAGGGCAATGCAGAGGCTGGTAATAACGTAGGATATTTATTTTATTGCTTTGTAACATATTCAAGGGGGGATTACTTAAATCAAGTAATATTTCTAAATACTTTGGGTGACTGGCATTTTGTTTGTTTTTGATTTATATGTTAAAAGTTTCAACAACACAATTTTAAACAGTCTTATCGTTTCACACACACACACAAACAAACAGGAGTTTAACTCAATATTCTCTCTCACTACAGAGGCACGGCAGAGAAGAGACCGGGCATTGCATCTCGGTGTACAAGCTCGCCCTCAACGTCGGAGAAGTGAAAGAACCCCTTCCTACGATGTGCAGAGGCTGGCTCTCATCAGAGAAATCATAAGCGTAGGACAGACCATTTCTTCCTCCTTTTTAGCCATATGCGAGAAAATACTGTAAATTCTTGTTGCTATGAAGTTGTTGGAAAGTAAGGTGCATCATTTTTGTTGTTGTGAAGTTGTTGGAAAGTAAGGTGCGTAATTTTTGTTGTGAAGTTGTTGGAAAGTAAGGTGTGACATTTTTGTTGTAAAGTTGTTGGAAAGTAAGGTGCATCATTTTTGTTGTTGTGAAGTTGTTGGAAAGTAAGGTGCGTCATTTTTGTTGTGAAGTTGTTGGAAAGTAAGGTGTGACATTTTTGTTGTGAAGTTGTTGGAAAGTAAGGTGCAACATTTTTGTTGTTGTGAAGTTGTTGGAAAGTAAGGTGTGACATTTTTGTTGTTGTGAAGTTGTTGGAAAGTAAGGTGTGACATTTTAACATGGATGAAAACATAGATTTAGGGGCTTTTTACGATCTTGTAGAACAATTGAATCAAATTTCCCCCGGCAGAATTGGTCGGTATCACAGACGAAGTAGACGCTGATCCTTTTTCAGAAATCTTTCGAGACCATAACGTTGAAAACTATTTTCAACCTATAGAAGATGCTCTCCGACGCTATGAACAAAGCTCACCTCCTTTTTCAGAAATCATTCTTGACCATAACATTGAAACCTATTTTCAACCTATAGAAGATGCTCTCCGGCTCTATGAACAAAACTTACCTCCTACTCTCTCACATCAAAATGATTCTTTCAAAATGGTTCTGTCAACCCCAACCCCTAATTTAGATGAGTCTGTTCCCTGGCAACAACATGGAGGGAATCCAGATCAGGAAACTGAACCGATCGCAGGTCCCTCCTCAGCATTGAATGAAAATCAGCGGGTAGATCCGTCCAGAATGGTATCTCGGGCCCACTTTAACATTAGATGAATGTCAAATTTTCCTCCTCCTCAAAGTGTGCCCAATTACACTTCATTTTATTCACATGTGATGGACAGCCTTCAGGATCTGGCTTATGGTCAGACGCAATGATGTGATACAGTTGGAGAAATCACATTTCCGTCACCGTTAGCGATGAGAATGACGCCGTCCTACCGGCTTTTCAAACCTTACTGGACCGTTAGTACAATCAAACATGTCAATTATGTCCAACGCTAGCCTAGAACTAGTTGTGCAGGTGGTGCGGAATCCCAGAGGCGGGGTTAAAAGGTTGGCTGAAAAAACTCTAGAATGTGAAACCTTAAAAAAGAAAGCAGTCTAGCCCATCTCATCGATCCTAAACTCACAGATAGTCAGGCTACACAACGAGGCAGAGTTTCAACGTTGTGCCGGTTTGAGTGAACAGATGTCTGTGGCCTTTAGCGATGTCAACAAATTTGAGAAGATTTTAAAACGCAAAATCATAGTGTTGTACAGATGCAATGAGGATCGGGTCCTCTCTCATTTTGAGACAGATTTCCCCAAAACTTCAGAACCACCTCTATTCCTGTTTCTATCCCAAAACCACTACTATGGTATAAAAAATCTTAAAGGTTTTCTAGGGACACGGCATGCCTGTCATTTTTGTTATAAGGGCTACAACAATCCTATGAAACACAGATGCGGCGGCCATTGCTCCGTCTGCAATGACCAAGCTTGTACCCGTGATCAGTTGGATCCTGTCTTTTGCCACGACTGTAACCGGACGTGTCGCACTCCTTCCTGTCTGTCTAGACACAAAAAACCTGTAGCAAGGCCGTTGGCTGGAGGGTATGCCAGCAAATGCGAGTTAAATAAAAAATGCATGAAATGTGGAAAAATGTACTACGTCGCTATGACTAAAGATAGCAAGCGACACAAGTGTCCAACCCCTAAATGTAAAATTTGCAAAGGGAAATTAGCTCCGGATTCTGACATAAACTCTAATGATCATCAGTGTTACATTCAACCTCTCCCTGCAACCACAGAGCACAATGAGAAACTGGTTTTCTATGATTTTGAAACGTTTGTGGGAAAGGACGGTGTGCATCACCCCTACCTGGTGTGTACAAAAACTTTACAGGGTTCAGAGTGGGGTGCTTATGGTTTAGATTGTGTTAAATCTTTCCTCCTGCATTTCAGAAAGCCTCAATATAGAGGAGCTATATTGATAGCACACAATGCTAAAGGATTTGATAGCTACTTGATCCTCAACGGTATGATAGAGTTGGGTTTAAAACTGTCTCTCATCATGCACGGAAGCAAAATCACCATGCGTCAGTAATCAAACCAAGGGGTATTTTCCTCACGGGTTCAGCTCAGAGGAGCGTTTAAACTACACAGGGCCCTACCCCCCGCTGCAAGTTTACGGCGTAGAGCGCATGGGTCCCCGTGAGCAGGAAGAGTTTTACGGTTGGTACAGAGAAGCTAGCCGGGGAACCTTTGACTTTGAGAAAGAAGCCAAACATTATTGTAAAAATGACGTTGACATTCTCCTAACTGGCTGTACCAAATTCAGAAATGAGTTTCTTCGAGAAACAGGTGTAGACCCTCTCAGCTGCATCACCATCGCCTCTGCTTGCATGAAAGTGTTTCTCACCAATTTTCTGCCTCCTAAAACCCTAGCGATACCTTCACACGACGACTACAGGCGCCAATGCAAAACCTTCTCCAATGCCACCATCCAGTGGTTGGAGTGGGTAGCGCCTCTAAACAAGGGAGAAAAACAGATTGGCAAGTACCATGTAGACGGCTACGCCGAGATCGAGGGTGTAAAGTACGCTTGGGAGTTTCTGGGGTGCTTTTATCACAGGTGTCCATCTTGTTTTCAACCTCACGAAACCTGCCCTTTGACTGACGCTCCCTTTGAGGAGCTGCACATGGTCAGTGAGGACAAATTACAGACGTTAAGGGCCGTTCACGGTATCCGTACGGTCGTCATCAGAGAGCACGAATGGACGGAGATGAAAAAATCCCATCCAGAGGTGAGAGATTTTCTCAGGGGTTTTGACCCTCTCCCCCCGCCAAGCTCTTTTTGGTGGTAGGACGAGTGGCGTCAGGTTGAGGTACACGGCGGGTGAAAATGAACGAGTACACTACGTAGATGTTACTTCCCTGTATCCGTTTGTCAACTGTAGCTTTCCTTACCCCCTAGGTCACCCTACCATCATCTACAAAGACTTTGATGAGCCTCAAAACTACTTTGGTCTGATCAGAGCTGTGGTGTACCCGCCACGAGCACTTTTTCCCCGTTTTACCCCACAAAACGTCTCACGGTAAATTGGTGTTTACCCTCTGCCGCACCTGCGCAGAAATCAATAATCAGCAGGGTCCTTGCAGTCAAAACGACGAGGCCAGAGCTTTGACGGGGGTTTGGGTCACAGCTGAATTTAACAAGGCTCTAGAGTTGGGGTATAGAGTCGCAAAGATCACGGAGGTGTTGCACTTTGACAGACAGAGCGATTCCATTTTTGTCAACTACATACACACCTTTCTGAAAGGTAAGCAGGAAGCTTCGGGGTACCCGCCCGAGGCAACGGATCAGGAGAGCAGGGAAAAGTACATCAGAGACTATTGGGATAATCAAGGTATTCAATTAGACGCCGACAAAATTGAGGCAAACCCTGCAAAGAGACAAGTGTCCAAACTGTGTCTCAACAGCTTCTGGGGGAAGTTTGCACAGAGAAGTAACCTGACTCAGACCACCCTTGTCAGTGAGCCTGAAGAATTTTTCAGCTTTATGTTTTCAGGGAAATACAGAGTCAATTACTTTAGCTTCCTCAATGACAAAACTGCTATGGTTCAATGGACCTACAGTGAACGCTGTGTCGTGCCCCCCAACAAGGTGAATAATGTCTTCATAGCCGCATTCACCACCGCTTACACTCGCTTAAAGCTGTAGAGTTATCTGGAGCGGGTGCAAGAGAATGTTTTGTATACAGACACAGACAGCTTGGTATACGTGGTGAAAGATGGAGAGACTCCCCTGGAAATGGGTAACTACTTGGGTCAGTTGACGGATGAGTTGGGGGGTGACAGCATTCAGAAATTTGTGGCTGCCGGTCCCAAGAGATACGCTTACCAAACGGTCAAAGAAAAGAAAGTAGTGCTGCATGTAAAGGGTATTACACAGACCCTGGAATGCTGTTAACGGGTCAACTTTGATAGCGTCAGAGAGCTGGTGGAGGGTTACTTAAACAACTCTGAAGAGGGTGTGATTGAGACCCCTCAGCACAACATCACTCGTGATAAAAGGGGGTTTCTGTTGAAACTCGTCATTTCTGAAATATTTTAGAGTGGTGTACGACAAGAGACGTCTGTTTGCTGACGGAAAAACTTTGCCTTTTGGCTATTAGAACACATTGAAAAAAAAATGTCACACCTTGCTGCTATGGAAGCGATTGATTTTGATCCTAGACTGTGTATGACTTTTTCATGTTTGATTGTGGGACCCAGCGGATGTGGGAAAACTTATTTTGTCAAAAGTGTACTGGAAAACTGTGAACATGTGATGAATTCAAAACCGGAAAACATTGTGTGGATTTATACCTCTTTTCAACCCATGTATGCTGAACTGCAAAAGATGAATAAAAAGATTAAATTTGTCAAGGGACTGCCTGATTCTTTTGAAGATAAACATCTGTTTCCTCCTGAACAAACTCATTTGATCATTCTTGACGATGTTATTTTTCAGGCCTCCGATCACCCTGAAGTGGTTAAAATTTTTACACAGTACAGACATCATAAAAATATGAGCGTCATGATGCTGACGCAAAATGTATTTCACCAGGGTAAACACAGCCGTACCATTAGTTTGAACAGCAATTATCTGGTGATGTTTAAAAACCCTCGCGACAAATTACAGATGAGCGTATTAGCTCATCAAATCTTTCCCTCACACAAGTCCTTTTTCTTGGAAAGTTTCGAAGACGCCACCAAAGATGCCCACGGATATTTAATCATCGACCTCACGCCCGCCTGCCCAGAACAATACAGACTGAGGTCGGGTGTGCTTCCTCATCAGTGGCTGGTCGTTTATATCCCCAAAACAAAGTAAGCCATCGACTCGGTTAAAAAGAAACGTTCCCTTACTAAAAGCTCTGTACCACGCCACGCCTCAGAAACGTAAAGACATTCTCACCCATTGCTCCCCTGACTTTCTCCAGGCTCTGTGTGAGATTGCCTTAAATCTTTTGAAAGGAAACATCCCTCTGTCTCCGACTCAATACAAGAAATTAAAAAAACAAAAGAAAGTTATCAGACTGCTGGCGGATAAAAAAAGCGCAAACACCAGACTCTGAAGAAACAGTTGGGAGGTTTTATTTTACCCCTGCTTACAGCCGCCATTCCTATGATTGGAGAGCTTCTAGAAGGAATCATTAGAAGAAATTAAAATGTCTCTGAGGACGGCGCAGAAAATGTTTCTCGTCTCACCCCACCAGTTAAACCGTCTGACTCATTCGGAGTCGTCTATTAGACAAACGGCCGAAGATGATTTGGATGCAAGAATGAGAGTGATATTAAACGAGCCGGGATTGAGCCCGTACGACAAAATAAAAAAATACAACGCCCTGTTGCAGAGATATCTCACCTTGATCAAGCAAGGGGAAAAAGAAGAACGACGGATTACAGTGACTCTACCTCAAGACCCGTCGACCGAGAACCCCGAGGCTCAGGCCGGGGCTCAGGCCCAGGACGACGGCGTTGCTGAAAAACAACCAGCTGACTCAGATGATGCAGTGAACGAGGTATTTAATAACCTTCCAGCGCGAGACGGCAAGAACGTAAGGGGTTTTCTAAGTTTTCCGAAGCTGTCCGACAAGTAGTTCTGACGGAGTATACTGGCGCTTTTCGCGGATCACATCCTGGCTCCAACTCCATACTTAACATGCACACGACAGTGGTATTAATGACAAGAAAGTGAATAAGCTTATTTTCGACAATGCTGAACTATACCTTTAAACCATCTTAACTATTAAATCAAGCACTACTATTACTAAGCCATACTAAGTATTTTGCTAGAACAATACATTTTTGTGTCTTAATCACCTCAACACCTCCTTGTTTATAAGTTAAAGCCACATATGTGTAGAATTGGAGAATTTCCCTTTGGCCCCCTCCAATGGTAATGTCAAAAGAGACATAGTGTTACGATGCTGAGCTAATGGGCCCAAGAGCAGACAGAGATGAGGAGACAGGAATATGGTTAATGGGGAGTTTATTGCAACGGCACTGGGGACTAGGGCTGAGGCTGAGACTGGTGGCTGGGAAGCTGAGGCTGGAACTTTTGGCTGAGTCAAACAGAAGTCCAGGGCAGGGAAGCAAGACAAGGACCAGGAGACATAAGGCTGGAGCTGGAGCAGGCAGAATGGTTCAGTGGCTATGCTCTGGCAGTGTGGAAGTGGCTGAGCAGAGTATAAGTAGAGGCCTTGATTACGGAACAGGTTGCAGCTGGTGGGGCTCTGCTCCAACTCCAGCTTACCTGTCTCCATTCACACAATCATACACACACACACACACACACAGGGAGAGAGAGGGAGAAGCCACTCAGGGAGTGGCAGCAGGTGAGGGAGACACAGAATGGGAGGTAGAGGGTGTGGCAGGCAACATCACAGGAGCAGAGTAACACAGTGGCAGTCACAGGTGCATGCCAGGCCCTCAGAAACAGAGCTGGGCTGTGAGGCAATTTTTGGTGTAGTGGTCACAGTCAGAATAGCAGGATTACATGATGAACTAGAGAAGGCAATTTCTGAAGAAAGTGCGGTGTGAATGCTGGCAGCTGAACGCTAAACTGGATAGCTGGCTTGAAATGTTGAATAATACTGAAAATGTATGAATGATGTGGAATATTGTTGAAAGGCTTGCGCTAAACTGGATAGCTGGCCTGAAATGTTGAATAATACTGAAAATGTATGAATGATGTTGAATATTTTAATGTCTGTTGAAAGGCTTGCGCTAAACTGGATAGCTGGCCTGAAATGTTGAATAATACTGAAAATGTATGAATGATGTGGAATATTGTTGAAAGGCTTGCACTAAACTGGATAGTTGGCTTGAAATGTTAAATTTTTCTAATAATGTATGAATGATGAATATTTTAATAGTTCTTATAGATTTATAACAGTCTTATCAACCTCAAACTTATTTTATAAGTTCACACACATAAAAATAGCTGGTGTCAACTGCTCCAACAATACTACTATTATTCTTCAAACTATTTTTACTTAACTATGTTGGGTCAATCCCTTCAAGATGGATCAGACATGCAATGTTGCAGTAATATCAGTTCAAAACCTTTATTAAAATTGTACCATTACAGTAAAATATAAAACTATAAAAACAAACATTTTGAACAAAGGCAAAAAAGGAAACTCATGTTAAAGTACAGCACATAGCAGTAATCACATAAAACTACCTATTTCCTGAAATTAAAACCAGTAGTCAAGTAAAAGCTGGGTGTGCAGTAAGGGCCAGAGGTGGGGTCGACACAAATAATTAAAGGCTGGCCCTCAATATAAGCCTGGGAAAAACTAAGGCTGGATAAACTCTGGTGGCTGTCATACTATGTGCATGTCAACTACAGTAAGCACAATGTATATTTGCATGGCTTTAATTTAATAAATTCAACAATATAATCATCATATTTTCAACACAAAAAAAGTTTAATCTTTAAGGAACAGTGGGGAAAGAAATAGCCATCAACCAGCAGAACAGGAATAGGAATTAGAAAACAAATACATTTTACACAAGAGCACAGGCAAAGCTTAAAATCCCACACATAATAGCAACCATATGAAAGAACTATACAAAACGAAATTAGAATGATGGTGTAGTAGATGATCAAAAAAGTAAACCTGATGCTACATCGGAGACTGTACATTACAGAGTTGCATTGTATGGAGTGCTACACTTTTACTGGAATTAGTGTTTCAGAAAAATAATGCAAGTTTAAGTTTTAGATGAATAACTATCACTGGAAGTCTCCTACAGAAAAAAAAACCTAAGGGTGCTCCGATCGGGATTTTTGGGGCCGTTCGCTGATCACTGGAAGCAGTATCGGCTGATATCGATCACCGATCACAGGGTCTATTTGAAGCCTTCTATTTATCATGTAGCATTATTTATCTATTTAACTATTCTTAACAACATTATATATTATGTTTTAAAGAGATTACAAAATATTGTATTGACAACTGTTTATTTACTGGCTGTCAGCATGTGCAACATATTCCACTCTCTGTTAGAGACTTGAACCAGAGCAGCCTGTGCTTGGTTATTGGGAACAGCTTAGAGCTTAACAAATATAGCTTTTCTGTAACTAAATAAATTTAAAAAATTAAAAATATATCATGTAAATAACATTTTATGAAATAATTAGATAATTAGAATAAAAGCTAAATGTGCATAACACACCAATGTATGTGTGTGTGTGTGTGTATGTGTGTGTGTGTGTATCTGACTCACTGACACCAGTCACAATGCTTACCGGAAAGCACAGATGTGATTGGCTGAGTAGCGTCACATAAGATGATTTACAAAGCAAGTCTGACTGGTGAAGCCACTCTTCTGATCTTACTTCATGGAGAACACCAATTAAACTATTTAGAATGATTATCGGAGCACCCTTAAAAAATCAAATCAAATCAAATAAAAAAGGAAAAGATAGCCAGATTCAGGTATCAGTAGAATATTAAAAACTAACAGATGACCTTATTTGCATCATCAGCCTTAGACCCACTAAGCATGTCAGGAAAAACTCCCCAAAACCCCTCATTAGGGGAAAAAAGGGAGAAACCTTTAGGTAGGTCAAGTCTTAGAGGGATCCCCTACCAGGACGGCTGAGCATGCAATATGTGGAGGACACAACTGTAAATGGACTAAGTACTTTACAATTTTGTGTCCAATTCACCCATTTACACACAAACTAGCAGATGATGGCCTGGCGCTGGCCTGTCAGGAGCAACTGGGGGTTCAGTGTCTTGCTCAAGGACACTTCGACACATGGACAGGAGGAGCCGGGGATCGAACCGCCAACCCTACGATTGATGGACGACCTGGCCTACCTCCTGAGCCACAGCCGCCCCAAATACTGTACATACTGTATCATAACATGGACACTCATAATGATATAATAAAGCTATGAGACAAGGACAAACATGGTCCCTTATACCGGTGGTTACATTACATACATAACATTACATGTTAATGAAATTAAGGGTTCTTTGGGGCACAGACAATAACAGAAAGAAAAAAAAACATTAAAATATTTCATTAAAGATTGAAACAGCAGAAATCTCTACTTAACATTAAAAGATTTAGGAAAGAAACTTTTTCCTCATTACCATTTACTTCTGAGTCCAAAATGTTCTATTTGTTCTTTTTTGAAATTGTGAGTGTCTGACAGTCTTGTGCACAGTGTAACAATACTGGGGGTGACATGACGTGTGTGTGTGATGGTGGTTAGTGGGGTGGGTGGGTACCAGGTTGGCAAGTTAAAGTTCTGGAGAAGAACCTGTCCATGCTTCAGGAGTGATTGGTCCTGTGGCATTTGCTGGATGAAGCAGCAGGAAGCAGGCAGCGGCTGTGTTGAGTTGAACTCTTCCTGGTGCTGTAAACACCAGCATTTGCTGTAAACAAGAATTAGGACAGATGTCATAATAGGGCAAATAAAAACATGTAGCACTTAATCACTAGCAGATTCAAAATAAAATGATTGAATTTAACAGCAAACAAGCATTAACTCTGTTCACAGTACCCTATAGGCTACTTACAGACTGTCTGGGTCCAGCTGAAGAGGAGCACTGAATGCTCAGCAAAGAGTCACAAAGCTGCACTGCCTCTGATTCCTCTGCTCCTGTTCCTCGGTCCATGTGGTCCTGGATCTGTGATGTGTGGACAGGAGAGAAAAGTGTAACACCAATGATGCAGGTGGCACAACAACACAAACATTCCACAGTAGTTTGTTGTCTGAAAATAAAGCAAGAGTTATGGTTTAACACTGCAGTGGTATGACTGCTGAAGACAAAGTAAAACACAGATACATACCAGGTACAGGTCCAGAGATTTGTAAGGTGTAGTCTTGCAGTATAGCTTAGCTGTGCAACGCAAAGTGAAGTGCTGCTGGAGTCCTCTTTCATGGTGTTCATGGAAGGCACTAGTGCACAAACACAAAAAAAGGTCATACTAGTTTCTGTCTTTGTCTTCTGTCTTTCAACATAACAGTATCACTGGTAATGATAGATATTTACACTATTCATAATCCATCAACTGTAAAGCTGACTTACAACATGCTTGCAGCTCAAGATGACTGCTAATGTATCTTGTCAATATGGCACTGCTTCACCTCTTGTCATAGCCTTGTGAAAGGGAGAGAAAACAGTTACGCTAGTAAAAGACACTTGCAACCTTCAAAAGATCAAAAACACATAGCTCGTACCCAGCACAGGTCCAGAGATTTGCAAGGTGGAGTATCTGCCTCTGTTCTCTCCCTCCCACAGCACAGTGGATTTGCTAAATTGTGAAAAACACAGTGAAAGTGTTACTGGAACCATCCCTAAACATGTTTGTTACAACTTATGATAATCAATACCAGACCATTTTAATACATACCTCTTTAAACTGAAACGTGACAGACACCAGGATCTGCACACCTCTTCACTTTAAACCTTGGGTCTGTGATGAATCCAGTTTAACCTCTCCTCATAACTTGATGAAAGAGAGAGACACACACAACTGTTAAACCCAACTTAAATATGGAGTGGGCAATATTTGCATTCCTTTGTTGATTTAACAGGTGATAAATGATCATGTCTGAGTACTAAAAACTACATCTGGCATTTCAATGAAGCAATGCAACAAGAATCAAGGAATCACAGTGACTTTAACAAAAGCTAAATATCCATCCATTTTCTATACCGCTTATCCTCTTAGAGGGTCGCGGGGGGCTGGAGCCAATCCCAGCTGACATTGGGCGAGAGGCGGGGTACACCCAGGACTGATCGCCAGTCAATCACAGGGCTGACACATAGAGACAGACAAACATTCACACTCACAGTCACACCTACGGACAATTTAGAATCACCAATTAACCTAACCTGCATGTCTTTGGATGGTGGGAGGAAGCCGGAGTGCCCGGAGAGAACCCACATGGACACGGGGAGAACATGCAAACTCCACTCCAATTATAAATAAAACCCTACAGGCTTAGATACCACTATCACGCAAGAAAATAGAGGCACAAAACATAGAGCAGGAGGCTAGGTACATTTTTACCTGGTACAGGTTGAGAATCTTTTTCTTGGTCGAGTCTCCATCGGTCTGTCAACTAAACTGTGAAAATCACAATGTTGCTGGACTTCTTACCATGTCATGGGTTGATAGTCATCCCTCGAAGGTGTTTTCTCCCTTGCAAGTACAAGCGCACAAAAATAGAAAACAAATACTTCTAAATAATTACCATATGTTGACAGTTTGACTGTTTACTCTGGACATGAAAATGTTACAAAATTCAAGATCAATCCTACTTATTTAATGTAATGGAAATAAAGGTTTTTCACATAAGTGCCATTGATTATTTGAGGTATGCATATGCCATGGATTAGAAAGTCCACTTACAAAATGCTTGGGTCCAGCTGGAGATAAGCAACATGGTTGGTGTGCCTCTGGTTTTCCTGTTGCCCAGGCTCTGCTCTGTCAGCATGGCATTGCTTCTCTGACATGTATCCAACGTCACATCTTTTAACAGACTAGAGGAGGGGAAAGATGACATTAACCGGTGATGCACATGGTTAGAATTTATCACTAAAAGTTACTTGCAGCATACAAAGGAGCTAAAGAAAACACAGTTACACACCAGGAACCGGTCCGGGTCATTTAAAGACGAAGCTTTGGCCTTGTGGTGTGGTGTCTCTGTATCCCCAGGCACATCTTTCATGTCAGCAGTGAAGAATACAGTGAAGTGTTGCTGGACTTCTTATCTCCTCATGGGCTGATAGGTCATGCTTTAAGGTTGTTTGTTACCTGTAAAGCACTAGTGCACACACATACACTGCTCACAAAAATTAAGGGAACATTCAATCATCAGAGTATAACACCCAGTCAATTAAACTTTAGTTAGGAAGCATAAATGATTGTGAATCAAATTCACCTGCTTTGGTGCAAATGAAAGCGACAACAGGTGGACAGGAGAGGCAACAGCAAGATAACCCCCAAAAAGGGAATGGTTTTGCAGATGGTGGCCATGGACCATTTCTCTCTCCTGATCCTTCCTGACTGATTTTCCTCAACATCCTCTAGTGGGACCTGAGAACACCAGAATTGGCAGCTTCGCCATTGGCGCCCCGTTCTCTTCACAGATGAGAGCAGGTTCACACTGAGCATGTGACAGACGTGAAAGAGTCTGGAGACGCTGTGGCGAACGTTAAAATGCCTGCAATATCATCCAGCATGACCGGTTTAGTGGTAGATCAGTGATGGTCTGGGGAGGCATATCCTTGGACGGTCCCACAAACCTCCACATGCTAGCCAACGGTACCCTGACTGCTGTTAGGTACCGGGATGAAATCCTCAGACACATTGTCAGACCTTACGCTGGTACAGTGGGCCCTGGATTCCTCCTGGTGCAGGACAACGCCCGGCCTCATGTGGCCAGAGTGTGTAGGCAGTTCCTGGATGAGAAAGGCATTGATTACATTGACTGGCCCTCACGTTCCCCAGACCTGAATCCAATTGATAACTTCTGGGGCATTATGTATCGCCGCATCCGACTCCGCAAAGTAGCGCCACAGACTGTCCAGAAGCTTACCGATGCCCTGGTCCAGGTCTGGGAGGAGATTGTGGGGAATAAAAGTTATACGATATATCTTAAACACTGGAAATGATAATAATAATGAAAATGATTAAAAGTGAATCACTGGAAGTCTGATGACGTATACAACTATATAATGCATACTTCTATATAATGCATATAGTCAGACAGTTTGTAATGAGCACAAGCAGTATAAAAAACAGATGAAAAACACCAGAGCATGACTAACAGCACGACAGATGCTCCAGCTCTCACATACGTGTCAACCTAAAGTAAGAACATGGAAACCACAAAGATTACTGAAGCATGTATTTACACAAGTGGTAAAGATCATGGAAAACACCTAGGATACTGTGGCAGCCTGTTTTTAAAAAAATAGACTTAGTGCTGAGAGTGGACACCATTAGTTCTTGACCAAACAGATGGGTCCTTAGGGACTCGGAAGGCACCTAGCAGTTGACACGGTTATTTTCACCAAACTGAGCAGATCAGGTTTCCTAGAGATTGAACCATCTGGCAAATGACACCATTGTTTATCAATCTACGGGAAAGAGGATAAAAAAGAATATAATGGTGTCTGACTGGGAAAACAACTCAAGGTCAAAAGGAGGTACTAAAGTTGTGAAACCACAGTAGGAGGGGTACCAGAAAGAGTATAAAAGGCAGGATTTGTTCACTGTAAAGTCAGTCGTTCCATGGAAGGACTCATGTTTGCTGTACTGCTTGCTTGAACAGTAAACTTTGCTCACATCTGAACTCTTTTTGACTCAGAGTTTTCTTTATTAGAAACAGTTGATTTTTAAAGTGTGGTGAAGATCCTGAAGACATCTGGCCCATCTTCGAGATTTTTCGTCCACAAGATCCCCCAGGACACCATCCGCCATCTCATCAGGAGCACGCCCAGATGTTGTTGGAAGTGCATACGGGCACATGGCATGCCATACACACTACTGAGCCACATTATGAGTTGTCGTGATGAAATTTACGCAAGTTGGATCAGCCTGTGATTTCGATTTTTCACTTTGATTTTCGGTGTGATTTTGAATCCAGCCCTGAGTGGGTTGATGAGTTTGGTGTCCATTGACCATTCTTACGTCATTTTGTTCTCAACGAATTACACAACGTATATCAGTGAAGATTTTCAACTTGAATATGTCGTTCATCGAGATCCACTGTGTGATTTAAGTGTTCCATTCATTTTTTTGAGCAGTGTAGACTGTAATAAGTTTGCCGGACACTAGGGTGCAGGTGATTTAAGCTGTACGGTGAAGGACAATCTGCTTTTCTATTTATGTGTCATCTTTGAAAGTGCTCGTAAAAAGCACTTTTCTTTAGGGGAGGTCGTCCCTCCATCCCTCCCTCCCTCCCAGCCTCTGAAAGGCTGGAGCAGCCAGGGCAGGTGTTACAGCCTGGCTGCCAAGGATGACCGCCCCCCCTTTAGTATTATATAAAGTTCTTAAAGTAATATATTAAGATACTGATTTGTTAACTACAAACGTATCTATTCAATCACGCAATGTCGGCTTACCGTTATAAATACAATGATTTAGTAATATTGCATTTTTACAAGGGTTGTACTTGCAAGTTATATTTACAATATTTCAGAGGTTAATATGCAGTACACGGGATTGTGATAACTGTAGTAAGTTCGCAGGACACCAGAATGGAGACAGCACTGTGGTCGAGAGATGAAAATGGGGTCCAACAGTGTATTCTTGTCTGTGGTAGCGGCTGTGATGAGTTGCTCGTAACCTTTAGACTGAAATAGTTCAAGTATCGGCTTCCTTGCTCTGGACAACAGATCTTCGTTAAAATCTCCACAGACTAAGATGGGATGATGGTCCATGATTTCCAGAGAATCCAAGAGGCTCTGCAGGTTTGGTAAGAATGAGAGGACACTGTAGCCTGGAGGTTTGTAGACCGCAGCAATCAGGGCATTGATGGGGCCTTCAAGCTTGACAATGGTAAACTCAATGTCAGTAGCATTCTGTATGTAGCGCTTTTCACGGACTCGGATATGGTTTTTCACATAGACAGCGACTCCTCCACCACTTTTGTTGGCCATGTTGGGGTAGTTTGAGTACGAGACGTTTCTGTTGCGCTTAAACATGGTGTAGCCTTATAAATGGAGACTTTCAGAAACAAAGGATCCTTGTAGGTGAGTTTCTGTTAGACACAAGACATCTGCAAGATGCAGTTCATGGTGACTTTTGATGTCAGCGATATGAGATGGTAGTCCCTCTGTGTTATGATGTACCACGGTGAGAGTGTCTGGTCTGTTTAATCTTGCTGTGACATGAAGTAGAGGCATTACATGTTCTAATGAAGCTTCTGTCATGTCAGCGAGACCTGCGTTGATTTCAGGGTTGGCATATATTTTTTGCTCATCCATATCTAGAATGTGTAGTCCGCTGAGAGAGGTTACTCTACTGAGAGCTACGTAGGCCATGCTGTGTTCAAAGACATGTTTTAGTGATACAACTGCTGAGGACGTTGTCATACCTTGAACCTTGTGTGTTGTACATGCAAATGCAAGCTTTATAGGAAACATAGGAAACTGCCTGTGCACCACTCCCTTTTGCTTCAGATTCTCCTCCACTCTGTCTATGTACACAATATTATCAGCTGCACCGACATTACTGTGTCTGTCTGTTGCATTTTTATTAACAAGTTCTAGACCAAGTTTACTGATGTGTGTTGCATCACTTTCACTGGTCACTATTTTCACAATTTGCGCAAAGGATCCATTGCACAAACCAGATTGCACATTAATGTTTCTGGTAAGCATGACACGAGCACGTATGGCAACTGTTATTGAGTCAGGTAACTCTTTTTTGGTGCCTTGGAAAGGTATAGCTTGTCTCGCCATTCTACCAGTTTTGGGATCTTTTTTAAAGTCATCTGCATCTATTTTGATGATGTCAGAGTGAAACATAGCTAATGATGCCGAGTTGTGTGCATCGACCTGTTTATTTGTAGCATAAACATGCAGTATGTCCTTTGGGCAGTGTGCCGGGTCAGTGATAGCCTGTGAAAGCAGAGCTCTGTCTTCGTCTGACAATGCGTCTGACTTTTCTTTGACACGGATTCGGTTCAGCATCTCAGCAAAAGGGACATCATCTTTCTGACGCATTATCTCAGTCAGTGTGATCATCTGAAAATGTTCATGCCAGAGGTCGATCTGAGTTGGATCATATACGCATAGAGGTTTAGACCGTCGAACTGGTGGTAGCTGATAAAAATCTCCAACAGCGAGAACCAACATTCCTCCAAAAGGTCTCCGAATTCCTTTGATTTGTTTCAGTCTTGCATCTACGTAGGCAAAGAGACACTTTGAGACCATGGATACTTCGTCAATGATGAGTATTTCAGCATTTGAAAGCTCTGCCCGGACTTCATCTAGTTTATTACCAAGGCCTTGGAATGGAGGCTTTAAACTTCTTGGCAGCTTGAGGAGACAATGCAAAGTTGTGCCTGAAATGTTACTGTGTAAATGTTGTACTGCAGTGCCAGTGAATGCGCTTAACAGGACTGTAGGTTTAGATATGTCTGCTTCTTCTGCATTTCGTGGAAGTCTGCACAATATTTTGGATGCCTCTGCATGGATGCATTTGATAAGGTGAGCCCTACCTGTTCCAGCACCACCATTAATGTAAAAGAAGAACTGCTCTGGATTTAAGCCACAGACACGCTTTAAGCACCAGTCTCGGATGGTGGAGAAGACGGACGCTTGCTTTTGGTTCAAGTTCTGATACATTTGGCGTAACAGTGTGGGATCTATGTTAGGGGCCTCTCTCGTGATGGCAGTTTCTGAGCTCGCTTCTGACCGAAGATTAAAGTCTGGTACATTCTCTTGTATGTCATCATTATCTGGTTGTCTTGCGTCAAGTTCTTCAATACACTCCAACCTTTCTAATTCACTCTCAGGAGCAAGGTTACTCCATTCGTTTCTTATGTCACCGTTTTGTTCGTACTCTTCGATGGCACTTTCAATGTCTTCCCTGTGTTTTTCATATTTCTCTCTGTTTCTTTTGACAATTTGTAGCACAGATTCAGGGTACTCTGAACCTGGTAGCTGAACTCCAGCGTAGTCATGGAAGAACTTGTAAGTAGGGAAGTTACTGCTTTTCAGCTGGGTCTCTGAGCGATGAGGAAGGTAGAGCTTAAGCAATGTGCAGTGAAATTCCTTAGGATCCTTTTCCTGTGAGAAGCAGCGATATTAATGACAGCAGGTTTATCTTTTGTTCTCTTCTGGACATATCCCATGTTATTCAGAAGGGGAAGAACATTTTTACCATTTGCCTGTTTGCCATAGACAATTCTACAAGTGGCAGCGAAATCGGCCAAGCACATTGCCTCAAACTCTGGTGTTTCAGGTCTGGATTTGTACTTATCAGGTAAACCGCTCATCCACACATTAACAGAGTCTGGTGTTTTGTTCTCTAGGAACGAGAGAGGGTAACTCATTTTAAGCGTGTTGTCATCTGTTTGTACAAATATGACACTGCGTGTACACTGTTTCAGGTGCAGGCCACATGCACGAGCCACACACTCTTGAGCACTGACCTCTCTTTTCTTGGAGTATGCCTGCATAATTTCTTTCATTTCATCGCTTTCATTGACATTTTCATGACGCGAGTTTTCGATCATTGTTTTGAGGTATTTACTTAAACCATGTTTGGCCTTGCTGATGTAGCTGCAGATATAGGCGATACAGGAGTAAGCGTTGAGAATAAACTGTATATCCATATTGCAGTCCCAGGCATCAAGGAGGTAGCGATTGTAGCCATTTACCCAACAGTCTTTTGGGTCACGCTTCAGTATAATTGCACTGGATGTGGCTGTCATACGCAGACATTGTTTATATTCGTCAATGCTGAGCTCACACCGAGCCAGAATCTGCTCTAAGCTCAGAGATGCAATTGCAGGTTCATTAAGCAACTGCTTCAGTGTTGTAAGCTTTCTCATTGCTGCTAACTCTTTATCTGGATCATCATTTTCTCCGGGTCTTAATATCATGGTCTTTGGTGCAGGTTGTTTGGGAAATTCAAAACGACAGCTAGAGCCAAGATACTTCACACATGTCTTGGAATGGTTTTTGCTGTGCATCTGAACTTCTGTTACTTTCTTGTACAGTTCGGGTTGCGTGTTTGGGTCAGGTAGCTCAGCTGTGATGTATCTGGAAACAAAATCACACACCTTCTGATCAGAGCCTTCTTCAAACACTGGTGCACCTTCCACCCACATTAAACAATGAATGTGTGGGCTTCCTCTGTGCTGAAATTCCAACCGGTAAAAGTAGTCAACAACTTTGCCAATGGGTTGTGCAGGTGACAGGATCAAATCTCTAAACAGCGCCTCAACACGTTTGTCAAACATGCGCATTGTTGTCACAGGGTTGCTTCGTAATATATCACACTTAGAGGACCAGTCGAGCTCATCAAAATTCACTTGTTCACCTTGTTGAGTCTTAATTGCTGTAATAACCTCTTTCCAACGCATTTCAGCTGCAGAAAATGTACAAAAGAACGTAGGAGTTCCTAACTGTCTAATCATAGCAAAGAGATCTTTTGTGGTTTTTTCCCAATAGGCTGGGGTGCCTCTCAGTGGGGTCATAAATCGTATTGCATCTTTGTTACGCAGTAGTCTTTCAACCTCGCGTTTGTCTTGCAACATGGCATTGCATTACCTTTACGCAGCTGTATTCTCATGCTGGAAGTGGCCAGAAACTGTGCAAAGAACAAGTAGTTTGTATCTCTAGCAAAACAGTCATCGACACAGCAAAGCCTAGTTTTGAAATAACTGCAAGGTGTTAATTTAATAGGCCTGTTTTCATCCAGTGTGTTTTGACCAGTGGGAAACTGAACTGGGAAAGCCATCGCCTCAAGTTTAGGTGTTTTGAAAAAGCTCACAGGTTTGTTTCACTCAGCGGGGGCAACAGAGTAGATTCCCTCACTAAAACTTAATATCTCCTCTGAAACATCAGTTGGCTGTAGACATGACTCAAGAGCAATACCGCCATTAGGTTCATCACCATCCTGTTGCATGCTGTCTGACTGCTGCTCTGGTCCATGGTCATCGCATGATTGACAGTCAATATCTTGATCATCGTTTTCATTATTGCTTTCTGCCTCGCAAACCGCATTGTTCTCAAAACTGTCATTATAATCACTATCATCCATTCTTTCTTCCTCATCAGTGTCATCCTCTTCCTCATCAGGAAGTGTTGGGTCACATAACTCAGCCTCATCTCTGATTGTTATGTCCTTGTACTGGGGATGGAGCTCTTTAAGTTTAAGCAGAGCGCTCACTAGTTTAGGCCAGCTCACAGTTTGGAACAGCTGATGACCTTTATAGCACAATCGTCTCTTTAGCTTTACTCTCATGCATTGAGTTTCACTTCTGAGTCTAGGTTAGGCATCAACCGTTTCTTGCACTTCAGATGGGACACATACCACGTTGCCATGAATGGCTCTTTGTTGACCTTTGGGAAGTGGGATAATTTTGGCAAATGTTATGCATTTGGCAATGAGATGCCTCTCCAATATGTTGAGATCACACAGTTCAGTTGGAATATCTGCAAGCTCTAAATTATTAGCTATGGCGAGGGATGGCATATTAACATTCTTAAGGTGATCGTGACAAGTGTAACAGATCCACTCTCTCTTTCTCTCATCTGGTACTGTGCACTGTTGTGAACCTTGGCATTCATCAGTACAAACATGAACAAACCTCCCTGTAAGGCAAGTTTGAACAACACTTGGACCTTTAACGTACTTTGACCTATTGCAGGGTCGCACTTGATTTGGAAACAATGCTCTGTGGCAAACTGTGCAGACATATGTTGGCCCATTTTTTATTTGTGATCGAAAAACCTCTATAGCTTCTCTAATCAGGCTGTCATCCCTGTGGTTATGCTGTCTGTTTATCTGTCTGTAGTTTTGTCTTATTTTCAATGCACACCGCATATTATTGGTCATTCTAAGTCCAAAGTACTTATTTCTCATGAGTTGTCTCATTGTTTTTGTTTAGATCTGAATTCAGGGTCATTTGCATAACGATGGGTGATGTAAGACTTTTGAGTTTCTCTGAAATGAGCATTTAAGCAATAGCGCGTGTTTATGTATGACTTCTGTCTCTGCTTAAAGTTACTGTCTTGACTGTAACGTTTGGTTACGTATGACCTTTGTCTCTGACGGAAGTTAGAGTCTTCTTGATAGCGGGTGGTTATGTAGGACATCTTTCTCTTTCTGCACTCATCATTTTTCCTGTAATGTTCAATTGCATGTGATTTTTTCTGTTTGTTAAAAGATTTATCTTTAGCATACCTTTCCCTCTCTTTGCTATTTTTTTTCATTTTTCGAATTTCTCCTCTTTTTATATTTCAGTCCGCCACCTCATGTGGAATAGATTATTAAGTGGTTGTACAAGTTGCACAAAATTGATTTTTGCTGTCTAGCCTCTGATTTCATCACTCCTAATAAGGCAGCCAAGATCTGCAAAGCAGGAAGTGGGGAGTGATGATAATAATAATTGACTCACAGCCTACAGGGTGAGGCTGGGGTGGGGATGGGCCTTTTGAAATGCTATATGAACAACAGCAGCAGCAAATGACAGCACAGCTTTCAGATGAGCGGTGTGCCTGCATGCATTGAGAAAAGGACCACTTGATTTCTGAACCTATATTAGCTTTGGGATTCATTTTTTGCACAGAACAATTAATGTGAATTTTGTCCCTCATCTCCAATGTTAAAATCCCTTTAGGGAAGGGATTTTTAAATCTAAGGGAACTAAACACTTATCCATAGTCAAGTTATGTACTCTGTTGTCAGTTTCAGTTCAGATTTTCATTTACTCACCAATCAAGTTTAACATACCGGTAGTTAAATGTAGCATTAGCGACTATAGGGAAGGTGACGCCATTTTTGGATGATACCAACCTTCTGTACGCCGTCACCATCCATCTTAGCTAGGTGGTCTCTACACATTCAAGTTATCAACGTTATGTATACGACGTTAGCTAACAATATACCAATAGCAATGCTAAGGTTTAATTTCTTATAACTTGTGAACTGAAAATACGTTATCACGCCAATAGCAAATTAATGTCAGTTTAAACCAATCAATATGTGTGTTGTAGTGTTAAAAAAGTTAGCAGTAGGGGGAGACATCTACCTACCTCATAGACCGTGACAGTGTTGCCAACTCCTCAGTAAGGAAAGTAGCTATTGGCTGACCTAAAAGTCACTAGAAGTCGCTAAATGACGTCATCGCATAATTTGCATAATTGACAATTTGCATATAATTGTAATGGACGCTGTAGGAGAGAGGAATAACATCATGGGAGAGACAAAAGGTGAGTAAAAAACACCCTAAATATGTTTAGAACTACAAATGAACTTTCTTCTGTTGATTCTTGGTTTGTTTTTTTAAATTTTGCCATTGAAATAGGCCACCACTTCTAAAAATAACTTCATGACTTAAATGCTTTGTCTAGACCCACATTACATAAATCAATTTTGTCCTGTATTGTTAAATGTTAGAATATAAAATTTAATCAAAAGACTGTTATGTGGGGTGGAATTGCTAGCTCTACGTCCAACCCTCCTCCTTTATCTGGGCTTGGGACCGGCAAAGTGACCCAAAAGAGACACTTTGGCAGAGTTACTTAGGTTTTTTTTTTTTAGGTTTTTTTTTTTTTGTTTAGTTTTGTTAAGTTTCTAACCTTATGCTCCACTTAGGAGCCAGCATGGAACAGTGTTCAGCAATAGCTAATGCCATGGTGGCTTCAGCCTTTTTTGCAGAGTCAATTTTTTTACTCATTAATGGCAGCTTGCTTTGGGTGGAACTGTTATAAGGCTTTGCCTTTTGAGTATGTTTTTGAGTTGTCATGTGTTTTTTTATATCACAAAGTTTGGCCTAGAAATCAGCCTTACAATACAGGCAGTATGCCCGTGTATCATCTCCAATAAACAGCTTCAACCAGCCTTTGAATTCAGGGTTTGATTCCCTCTCCTTTCTGTATTTTTGAGCGTACAGTTTAGACTGAGACATGATGAGCTAGCTAGCTAGATGTTTACTTATGTCACAGAGAGGCACACACACTGTGGACGAGGTGAATAAGTGACTGAGGCTGTGTGAGTCAAATGCAATTATTTAGTGTGACAGTGAAGAAACATTTACATTTACATCAAACAACTACGCAGCAGTGGCAGCTTTGCGTGCGCACGATTCATTTGCAGTCTGGACGCGGAGTGGTGTGGGTCTCCTCTCTGCTCTGACTGCAGCTGGGACTGCTGCGCGAGTCTACTGTGAGACTGACCACCTGTGAGTGCTTTGGGACGGGGTAGGGGCTCACGGCAGCACCCGCTGCTCGTTGAGGACAGTAACTGCAGAACGATACGTGCTTTCACGTCAGAGTCTCCAAAACACCAGAAAGTCTCCAATAACACCAGAAAAAGTCGCTAGATTTGTCGCTAGTCGCTTTTGACAAAAGAAGTCGCCAAGAGGATTTGGAAAGTCGCCAGATTTAGCGAGAAAGTCGCCAAGTTGGCAACACTGGACCGAGAGCAGAATTGTGGCGCGTTCAGGGACACTCCGAAATTCTACTCGCATGATTTCACAATGTAAAAGTTTATGCAACGGGAGTTTAAATTAAAGACAAATTGTCAATGTTTTTAGAATGCTCGTTGTGAACATTGTCAGGCACAGAAGCCAGTGAGCGGTCAAAGCAGTCATTATCAATGATATTGATTACAACATCATTATACATTGGGTAGACGAAGTAAAACAGACACCTTCATGCACGTGCTAAACAACTCACTGCAGTTAGTGAATTCTTAACTGTTGTGTCTGTGAATTCACTTGCAGTAGGAAATCTCAACACTTAAGTCATGGATCTTCAAACAATGAACTAAGTTTAGGAATTCACAGACATCAAAATTGTTACTGCCAACTGCTTTACCTTGCCGTGTCCACTTTAAGTATGGGCAGATTAGACATGCAGTATTGTAATACAAGTCATTTCAGTCCAATCCCTTTATTGACATTGTACCAGTACAACAAAATAGAAACATTGTGTGATATGTACAGTGAATAAGAATCAATAATGAAATTGATAATATACTGTAAATAAACAAAAGTACATTTTACATAAGAGCCTAGGTACAACTTCAAATACTAAAAATAACACAATATAGCAATCACAGTTGAGTTTTAATTGATTGACTGTACAAATAAAATCTCAGCCAATAAAGACTGACCAACTATGATGGTGCTGAAATTCATGTTGACTAAATGGCAACAGTGGTATTTTCACTGAAACATACATATTTCAAAATATTGTGTATCTGAGTCTGTGTGTGCAGGGAATGGAGGATGTAGGCAGTGTGCCTTCAGATAAGAGGTGTCCCTGTGAAGCAGTATCTCATGGCGTCCAAACTAATGCATTAAACCCAACAAAATTATTTCAGAACTTGTTAGATAAATCCTTTGTTGCAAGTCTTCTCTTTGTACGTACAGTGTACAGTTGGTGGGGCGACCTCTTAGTCTCAAAAACTTAAAGTATAGTTTTGAAAGTATAGGGCAGTCTTTAGTGACATAACAGTTCTGAGTTGGCAGTGTTAATGGTGATGGATGGTTGAAGCCAAGTTAAAGTTGTGTCTCTGCTTCAGGAGTGACTGATCCTGTGGCATTTGCCATATGATGAAGGGCAGCAATCAGGCAGCGGCTGTGTTGAGCTTAACTCTACCTGGTGCTGAGGACTGTCAAATCAGCATTTGCTGAAAACAAGATTCATGACAAATGTCATAATAGTGAAGAAAACATGAAACACTTAATCACTGACAGATAAAAAAAACAAGTACAAATTCAACAGAAAACAAGCATTAACTCTATTCACAGTACCCTATAGGCTACTTACAGACTGCCAGGGTCCAGCTGAAGAGTAGCACTGAATGCTCAGCAAAAGAATCACATAGCTGCACTGCTTCTGATTCCTCTGTTCCTGTTCCTCACTCTATGTGGTCCTGGATCTGTGATGGGTGGAGCCAAGAGAAAACACAGTCACATACCAGGTACATGTTCATAGATTTCTCAATTAATAAAAATGGTCTTGGAGCACCATCAGCTTCAAAGTTTGATCATGCAGCTTGGACCAATAAACAAGGCTTTTGTCATTAGTATGCTAAACTGGCTATACAAATTGTGTAATATTGATAAGTTTCTCTATTCAAACTACAGGGGTGGTATACTTTTTGCTTATGACAACAATACACATTAGGAGGCATTTACACAGGTGGAAGAATACAGAAGCATAAACACTCAGTTGCCAATTTGTTAGGCATGCCTAACTAAAACTAATACAACAGCTCAGCCATAAATCCTACTTACATGTAGGTTATACTGTAGAGTTTATTTTTACTGTCTTAGAGAGGCGTTGATTCAACATTATGGGCATTTTGGAAGCTGAAAGTTACTGAAAAAATCTGTCAGACTTAGCTAACCTGTCTACTAAGCACGGGTGTACTATGACAAGCATATGGTGTCCGTAACTCTTCACTGATTCGGATGAGTGCGAGGCGCAGATGCGCGCGACGCAGGCGCACGAGACGCAACAGTACTTTGATTGACAGCCCAGCCGTTATTCTTCAACATTCCAACAAACTCACAAGGTAGGTAACCAACATTACACCGGCTTTTGACAATGTTTTTATTTATAACTTGCTATATAAACCCCCATAAAGTATTATATAGAAATGATAAAGAAAGTAAAGTCTTCTTTTAACTATGACGTCAGTTTAGTTTCGTTAATGTTTCCTAAACTAGCAGCGCAACGTAAAAGGGAAATTAGCCGTTAACCAGCATTAGCTCAGTTCAGTTACTTAGCATAAATTAACATCACAGACAAACAGTAACTGTTCACCAAAATCACTATATCTTTTCCCCAGTTTGTACAGAAGTAACTGAACGCTAGTGTTTCGTTCAAAGGTCAGCTAATTATGGCTTAATAACAGTTTCTAAACTGTAACGTTAGTGTCCGAACTCAAGTTATTTCGCTGCACGGACTATATTTTCAGTTAACCTGTAGCTATTCAAACCGTAAATGAGTAGCTGCCCGTTTGTTACTAAGTAATGCTAATGATACGCCATGTACCTTGAACAAACTTTAATTACTGACAAGTTATGTAACTTATTAGAATAACAGCTACTTTACGAGGGTTAGTTGCAAATGCTAGCTGTCGGTTAACGTCAACTGTCCAACGGTCAGAATTTAATCTTCCGTTAACATAGTACAAAGCAGGGACTGCTTCAACTCTAATGTATGCTAACGTTACAGCAGTTTTGAGTTAACGTAGTATAAAATACGAGTACACAGCCACCCGGGCTTTACAGTACAATTTAACATAATGTCACTTAGCTGGCATTTAACCCTTATGCCCTCCTCTGGCATTTTTGTACATTTATCTCAACTTTCTTTTTTGATTTGGTGATCATTTTGGCTGTGTTACAGCTTGTTGCATGAATTCTTGCAAGAACGTTTTTTGAAATCTAATGTCTTTTACTCTTACATGTCTTTTATACTCTCGATGCATTTTGCACCCTCTGGACACCTTTGTGGCAACAATGTACACGTACAAAAAACTGCTATTAAATCATCATACATCAATATTTATTTCTGCTTTTTTTCCATAAATCACTTAAACAACTTCAAACTTGCTCAAAACTACCAAACATTCAATCATTTTAACCCTTTAAATGCCAGTTATTATATTATTCTTCTCTTTGCTCCAGTTGTTTTTGTTTTTGAGTACAGCAAAGGCAAGAGGCCATGTTTTTACTCAAGCACCTCTTCAAAGACAAATGAAACACATCCCTCAAAAGATGCCCTTTTTTCACCCCTGAAATGATCAGTGCGTGCTTACAGATTCCCACACACACACACACACACACACAAACAAATCACTCTTGAGGCCCCCTGGTAGTCACACGGCTCCATAATATAACTGGCAAAAATACAAGAATGTCATGCGTTGGCCTACAATGGGAAAACGGTTGAATATGGTGGAATACAGTAAAAATGTCAAATATCACTACTTTTCTTCAAAATAAAATGCTGACATTACAGAATGCATGGTTTTATACTGTAATGGCAGTGAGATTAAAAAATGTGGTTTTAATGGAAGTCAATGAGGCATTTTTGGCCACGAAGGTGTCCAGAGGGAGTATCTGACACTACATAAATAATAGTAATGCAATCAAATCAATTTTGTTGCTAATCTTTGACATATCCAAGACTCTAATCACCAACAAAGCCCCATCCCCCTACTATTTATTATATGGAAAATAATTATTTTTTGGGTTTTTTTTGTAATAAATAATGAAATAATTCAAATAATTAAACTGGCATTTAAAGGGTTAAAATCCTGAAAATGATTGAATGTTTGGTAGTTTTGAGCAGGTTGAAGTTGTTTAAGAGATTTATGGGGGAAAAAACCAGAAAAAAATATTGATGTATGATGATTTAATAGCAGTTCTTTTGTGCGTGTACATTTTTGCCACGAAGGTGTCCCGAGGGTAGTAAATTTGAAGAGGGCACAAGGGTTAATATAGCAAGTTATCACTACATAGCGTTGTTTGTAAATACATTTACGTTAGTTAACTAAGCTAACCCGGTCTCCTGTGTTAAAAGACAGCTTAGTATCATATTGTTGCTCGGGCTATACAATACACGCTATCAGCTATTAATTCAGGGTCTAATGCTAACAATAGCTTAGCAGGTACATTGAACGCTAGCTAAACAGTGGTTTCAACTCTTACATTAAAGTAAACTTCGTAACGCGCCTCACTGTACAGTCACAAGAATCGAACATGACTGCAGGGAATCTACAATCACTTAAACGTCTTACCTGCATCTTCATGTTTAAAACTTCAACCTCTTCGATACGTTGACACAGATGCCTCATGTCACGTACCTGGATCTGGAACTGCACAACTTTTATCGTTTAAAGGCAGGCTAAAACCTGCGTGAAATGTGCATGGCGCCTCCTACTGTTCCGGAGTGTGCAACTCCATAACTTCATAAAGACTTTATTATCTGGTTGATCTGTACATTTTACTTCACTACTGGGAAAAATAAAACATGTTATTCTGTGTCTCTTGTTTTACTAAATTGATGTTACCTTGCTTTATAGAGTTGTATTTTTTGTCTGTATTTTCAGAATGGCACTTGTAAAAACCTTCGGCACAACGACGGAGCCGGAAAATAAAAGTGTTATGCCTGAGAGAAAACCTTAAGGTCCACCACTGGGAGTTCACTGATGGGGCTGCAACTCCAAAGTCATCCTTTAAAAACACAGTTTCTGCAATAAGTGATGGAAACAGTGTACTTAAATTTATTGTATTCGAGGGCCTGGCAATCTACACATGCCCTCCAATTGATGTTCCCAGCCACCTGGAGGAAGAAGGGAGACATCTGCTATCACCACCATCCCCACTGCTGGCCATTAAGGCCCTGAATGCATCAATGTCCAGCAATATTACAGTGGAGGGATATGTGACAGCGGTAAGTTTCTGGAGATTCAACCACACTTAGTTTCAGTTGGATTTAAGATAATAGTAGCCTATATTACACCTGAATGAAGTGAGTGAAAGATCCATTTTATGTTATAAATGCAAATAATAAATGGAGGCCTACACACACACACATAAGATTTGTGCTGATTTGAACATCTCTATATTGGAAAATATATTACATGCATCTTAACAATAAATCCAAATAACTTTATAGCTATATTTTATAATTTACATTATACCACAGAGATGTCTAACTGAATTTAGGTACTGAATTTAGGTTTTTATGCTAGTTTTAGAAAATGTTCTTCCCTGTCACATTAGGTTAACCCTATCCAAGAAGTGGATGTTGAGCGTGGCCCATCAATCCCAATGCGGATTATCCACATGAAGGAGGTAGGGAATTGATGTGTTTCTTTCAAATATTAAGCTCAGTTGTCACTTTGTTAAATTGTTGATTCTCTTACATACTATACATACTCAAAAATGCATGTTTTTACTGTCAGTCATGTGAAATGTAAATTATGCAGGCAGTGTGTGCCTCGATCACATTTTAGTATAAGTAAGCAGTACTTATGCAACTTGTTTTATAATTGTAGGATGACGCAGAGGTCAAAGTTATACTGTGGAGGGAGGCCGTCCTCAGTGGCCTGAGTGAAGGGACACCAGTCAGACTTAGCCATATGAAGGGGAGAAATTCTACTTCATATGGCTATGCTCTACACTCAACCCCCTTCACCGAGGTCAAGGTGAGTAAATTACGTATTGTACTGATGTTATTTTTAGGATTGGTCTTTTACTGGGCATCCGATTGGCTGGTTCAGGATGTAATTAATATATTTATTTTCTATAGATTGCTAGTGGAAGCAAAGTGATTGAAGTAAAGGGTGTGAGGATTCTTCCAAGCTTGGGTACAGAGATTTTAGATGCCCATGACATCCAACACATCATCCCAGCAGAGGTGTGGGCCAGAGCATTTTCAGAAGAGCAGCCTCTGGAGAGCATGCCATCTACCTTAACCCTGCTATACGAAGGGGGGAGACTGAAGGAGATTTTCTAAGTAGAATATTGATCCTGAACCCCCCACATCGACACACACACACACACACACACACACACACACACACACATATATAAATTGTTCCGTTCTTAATTGTGTTGATTTAATGTATTAACTTTAATAATTTAATTGATGAATTCATTCAGCTAATTTCATGAGTACATGTTTTATTAGTAGATTGTTTTTTATTATGTTTAATGACTTCCTTGTTCCCCAATCAGTTTTGTATTGAATCACTTTGATCAATTAATTCAGTGAATTTATAGAGTACATGTTTTATTAGTAGATTGTTTTTTCATAAAAAGTTAAAGATTAATGTTTTCATTAGTTTTAAATTGTTGTCCAGTCACTTTGATGAATTCATTCAGCTAATTTATAGAGTACATGTTTTATTAGTAGATTGTTTTTTCATAATTAGTTGTCCAGTAATAGTTGTAACCATTATTTGTTTTAATAAATATATTTTTCAAAATTGGAATAAAGTGTCTTGCTGAAAGTATAAATTAGTACATATGAGTTAAACAATGCATGAACACTGTAGAAAGGACTATAAATATTCAGAAAAGTTAGAACGCAAAGAAGTATGCAAAATACAGAGTACGGTGTGCTAAACTGCATTGCTGGCTATAATTTGGATAAAGAAGCTGCTAAAGTGAAGAGATAATAAATATTTTAATTAGTAAGAGTGGGATTTAAAAGTTGAATAAAAGTCATCATGAAAAATAGATGTGAAAGGTCTCAGTGGAGTTTGTAGTTTAAAGTGTTTCTCCTATATAGTTTAAAGGTCCATGATGTGAGTGCTGGGATTTCCTACTGTAAGTGACACACACACCAGTCGCTATGGCGACTGTGGCACACTGAGGGAGTGGAGAGGGGAGGGGCAGACTGCAATTTAGACAGGTCAGGTAGTTAATTTAATGGAAACTAAACCTCTCAAAGTATGGAAGGCCAAAAGGACCAAAACGTCTAGTTCGACGTTCGCCTTTAGACGTTCAAATATGACGTCTTCAGACGTCAAATTTGTACATCTTAAGGTGTTTAAAATTGGGTGCTACCACTTCATCAGTTTCTGAGGGGAAACCCTACATATGATAGACCTATTTCACAATATAGCGGCCGTGACCGGAAGTTGGGAAACCGGACTTCCGGTCGCAGCGCTACGATCTTTTGTCACTGCTACTACTGCTACTATGGACCCTGAGCAGCGTTGAATGATACTGAAAACTTATGAATGATGTGAAATATTGTTGAAAGACTTGCGCTAACTGGATAGCTGGCCTGAAATGTTGAATGATACTGAAAATGTATGAATGATGTGGAATATTGTTGAAAGGCTTGCGCTAAACTGGATAGCTGGCCTGAAATGTTGAACGATACTGAAAATGTATGAATGATGTGGAATATTGTTGAAAGGCTTGCGCTAAACTGGATAGCTGGCCTGAAATGTTGAATGATACTGAAAATGTATGATGTGGAATATTGTTGAAAGGCTTGCGCTAAACTGGATAGCTGGCCTGAAATGTTGAATATACTGAAAATGTATGAATGATGTGGAATATTGTTGAAAGGCTTGCGCTAAACTGGATAGCTGGCTTGAAATGTTGAATATACTGAAAATGTATGAATGATGTGGAATATTGTTGAAAGGCTTGCGCTAAACTGGATAGCTGGCAAGTTTGTAGTTTAAAGTATGAATAAGTAGATAAACCTTGAAAATGCTTGAAAAAGTGCTTGAAAAGGATGCCTGAGTCCTGTCTGACCCCCATCTGGGGTCTTTTATTTTGAAAATGCAGCCTTGTCTATGGACACCCTGCAAGCTTCTCTCACCATCTATTGGTTTTTATTTTGAAAAATCTGCCATGTCCACGGCCCCCAAGTAAGGTCCTGTTACTATCTGGGGCTTTTATTTTGAAAATCTAGCATCGTCTGTGGCCACCCGATAAGTTCCTATTACCATCTGGAGGCTTTTATATTGAAAATCTGCTATAATGTATTGTTTAAAGGTCCATGATTTGAACGCTGGGATTTCCTTCTGTAAGTGACACGCACACACACTGGTCGCTATGGCGACTGTTGCATCCTGAGGGAGTGGAGAGGGGAGGGGCAGACTGCAACTTAGACAGGTCAGACAGTTCATTTAATGGAGACTAAACCTCTTAAAGTCCTGCTTATAGCGCAAAGACCGTAGCTCCTATGGGCTAAATTTTATATCAGAAGAGAGACAAAAAGCCTCCTGAAATTTCTGGACTCAGTTAATATGAGAGTCTATGCGGCAGTTGGTGAGACATGCCGTCACCTGGAAGCTCACACAGTCAAATGTGTAAGGCCGATTTCTTCCATAGTTAAATTTTTTGAAAGAGCACGGATTTTCCTACATCGTCAGTAAAAATGATGTATGAAGAGTGAAGATTGTGGGAACAGGAGCAATTTGAAAAAGTTTTTAGAGAAGATTTGAAATCTCCTTTCCACTCTGACAGGTCCACCACTCTAGCCCTGAACATTCTACCACATACACACTTTCAGAAGGGCTGAAAATTTCATGAACTTTGAAAGGCAACTGTGGAAAAAGTATGAATGATATGAAAGAGTTGAATTAATATGAGAAAGCCCAACATTTTGTGAACATTTTAAAGTTTGAATGGAGTTTCTACGTGAAAGTATGAATGTGTGGGAAAAAGTTGAAGATGAGTGGGTTTGAATGATTTTCTAATTGACTCCCATTATGACAAAGTTTCAAGGAAAGTTGAATATTTTTAATACTTTGAATGAGTTTTGAAAAGTTGAATAATAGCCAGAATATGATGTGGAACATTTTGATGCTTGAATGAATTTTCTAGCTGAAAGTATGAATGAGTAGAAGAGATTTGAAAAACCTTGAAAAATGTTGAAAATTTGTCAATTTTGAACATTCCGTCCATTCATTTGAATGGGGCCAAAAACCCTGGAAAACCTTGAATATCTTGAAAAGTATGAATGTTATGAATGAGAAAAGTAATAGCACACCATTCCTAATTGAGCTGAATGTTTTGATGTTTGAATGAAGTTTCTACGTTGAAAAATGTGGAAGGAGTAGCGAATCGAAAAATGCGGCGGAAGAATAACTAGAAAAATTGCATTTCCTGCAGAAAATGCGTGTGAATGCTGACAGCTGAAATTAATTTGCAAAACACTGCTGAAAATGCAGAAATGTGAAATGGTGAAAATGCAGAAATGTGAAATGTTGAAAATGCAGAAATGCAAAATGAAATGCCAGAATTGGAGGTGAACTGCATTACCTAAAGAAGCTAAGAGCTGAAATACTTTTTAATTGTTTTTGGAGCTGAAAGTATGCAGAAGTATTAGTTGACTAAAAAACATACAGAAGAAGAAGAAATTGCAAAGCATTGCTGCAAATGCAGAAATGTGAAATGAATTGCCTGAATTGGAAGCTGAACTGCACTACCTAAAGAAGCTATGAGCTGAAATACAGTGCTAGAAAAGCTGGAAGCTAAGCTTTAATATTGTTAATGGTTGTTGCTTTTATT